>JAJHUR010072421.1:0-25204 GCA_027495735.1 Lutjanus campechanus | reverse complement strand
TTCCTAATGGATTCACTGCTTAAAAGAGCCGTGACATTCTGATGCAGCAATGTCAGAATTTTTGAGAAGATCACAACAATAATGAGATTTGAGTACACAAAAATATTAGAGGTCAGAACTTTGAGAATATCATGATTTGATTCGATTCCGATTCTTTAGTGTCCGTTTTGATTCAGAATTGATTATTGATTGAATGGGAAAATGGGGGACACAATTTTCAGTCTCTCTTGCTCCAGTATACTGTTTGCCAAACCATTTACTGGTGTCCTTATTCCACTGAGATATAATATGAAACATGTAAGACAAGTAAGATAAATGGTCTGCAGTCCTTTTATTTTAAAAATTAATTAAATTAATGCAAAATAATCTTTTAGATGTACTTGATTCTTTCTTCCATATAGCTAAATAATCATATTTCCTCTGATCAAGGGATCTCATATGAGGTTTATTGTCAAAATATATATATATATATATATTTTTTGTCTTTCATGGATTCTGGCTCTCAGGTGATGGGTCACAAACTATTCATTTCATGGTGGTGGCGTCTTTAACTCTTATCTTACTTCTCCTCTTGTCTGTTTTATGTAAACTGTGCTTTGGTGTTTGTCTTCCCTGTATCTCTCCTCAGCCACGCCCGTCTGCGCTGCATGTGCACTTGTAACCGGTGCACCTTCTGCTTGTGTCAGAACTTCCTCAACTCTGAGCTGCTGCAGACGGTCAGGGCCAAACTCTACGCTGTTGTACTCAGAAGGTCCTTTTCAAAAAACCTTTTTTACAACCTTCTCTTTACCTCTGATCACTTCTCAGATTTGTCGCTATCGTCACCCCAAACTTGTCACATTAATCTGTCTTTATTTTTTTGTCATGTTGTTTTAGTTTTCTATTTATTTATTATTTCATGCCTCATTTCTTCTTTCTCACCATTTCGTGCTCTCAGAATCCTTATGAGTTTATCCTTTTCATCAAAAACCCATTTTGATATCTTCATTTTCTTTCTGCTTGCTTTGACATTTTTGTGAGCTGTCTATGCTAGAACTGAAAGCTTGTACTTCTCTATTTTGATCTTTTTTCATTGTCATTCCATCGGTATTAACTTCCTTGCTGTTATCTGCTCACGTCATTGTGCCTCAGCTGTCTCTTCTAACAGAGATGTCATATCTAATTTCTGGTCTCATTGTCTCATGTCATAACTATAATCCTGCATGTCCATCATCTGTTTGACTGGCTTTTGCTTCAGTTTTCTCATATTTGGAGGCTCCATCCCTATTTTGTTCCTGTTCATGAGTTCATCCATAATTTTCTTTATGTTCATGTTACTTATTTTCACGTAATCCTTCGCAACACCTCTCACCACTGATACATGTATTATTGTGTTTGTTTCAAACTTGAGATCTCAGTTTAAGAGAAAGATTTGTTTAATTGTATCTATCTTGTAATTTATCATGTAGAAAATCTCGGTCTTATTCTTTACTGATTTCTCCTTTTATTTGTCATCCCTTTGCTCCGTCTCTGTATTTATATCTCTCGGGCCTGCTTCTCTCTGTTTAACAGACACGTGAGCCAAGCAGACCTGAAGAGCTCGACCTTCTGGCTGAGAGCGAGCGTCGGGGCCACAGTGTTTGCAGTGCTGGGCTTCGCCATGTACAGAGTGCTGCTCAAACAACGGTGATCCTCGGGCAACACGGGTCCAATCCTCTTTACATCCATGGTACATATAGAGCTATTTTGACCAGTCACAACATTAGACTTTCCCATTTCCATTTAGTAACAAAGAAAAAATGCTGAACATCTGTCATGGTTTTGTAGTTTAATGGGTCCCAATTCAAAAAATAAATTTCATTTTTGTGCTGAGGAAAAAAGTGAAAGCTTACCTTGGCAAACATCCATTTTCATTCACTGTGAATTTATCTTCTTTAGGATAGAAGAGAAAAAAAATATTTAATTTTGTACCAAAATTGCTAATTTGCTTAATCTGTTTGTCTGCAAGTATTTGCAAAGTAATATATCTATATTTCTATTTAAAATGAGGGTAAGTTGCTGATGAGTAACATATGAGTGAGTTACATGAATAGATATTTTTTGGTTGCTTGCTGATTGAAATGAACAACTTGGTGTCAGTTCTAATAGGGATTGTGACATGTGAGGTATGCCATAGCATTGATGCTTTTATTAGACTGAACAATATGTAAATACTGTATATAATATAGTAGACTGATGTACTTTGTCTTTGTCCAAAAGGGCCACATCTGATTCACACACGCCGAATGCAAAGGTCTTAGTTTAACTGGTCATGATCTCACACAAACTTAGCAATGATTATTCACGCTGACAGATGTTGGTTTGCCGTTTAAGGCCAAAAGCTTGGACACAAACTTTTTTTTTATTTTTTATTTAAATGTTAATACATCTGAACGGGTCAGTGTTTGATCAGTCGATGTGTGGACGGATCTGCTGCTCTTTCTCATGTCTTCCCATGTTGGTCATTTCATCAGCTCATGCGTGTGTGTGGGGGTATGTGTGTGTTTGTGTGCTAAAATCTTGAAAATCTACACTTTTGCAGCCATTATGTACACTTTGTGTTTGCATGCTTCAGAATTTCTGACCACATTCCAGTGTTTTAAGACTTACTGTACAAAAAGAATTACCATGCCAATTTCTCTCCTGTTTCCCAGTAATCCAGGGATATTGTAACGTTTATTTACATGAGTGATGAACAGAAGATAGTTGAGTCTCGAGTCTTAGTTAAGTTTGATCGTCATTTGACCCTTGTTGTGATTCCAAGTCATAAGATGCAATAATGTGGCCCCAGATGTTAATTTCTGTGCAACTGCAACTGCTTGCCACAAGGCTTAGTTTGATGTATTCATTCATCCCTGCCTTTCCAAAAGTTTACAATAAATAAATATGTCTATTAGATCTGGTGTGATGGAATTTATTCTTTACCAAAAGTTTACCAAAAGATTTTAAGTTTTTGTGATTACTTGCTCTAAAGGTTGCAGATATTGTGCGTTTTTCCTAAAGGTCTAGTGTACAAGATTTAAGGGGATTTATTGGGAGAATATGGCAGAAACTGAGTAGACGATAGCTGAACACAACGATCCAGTATCAATTATTCATTAATAATTAATAAGGCACAAAATGCACATTTTATTCAGTGTAAGTTTTACTTAAACAGTTCCATGTGAAACATTAATTCACGAAGAGCAAGCAATTTAAATGGACAGAATAATAAAACAATAAGGCTCTCACTCAAAATAGCTGCTCTTTTCAGCCTGTCCTTATTCAGTAAATGGCTCTGTCAAACAAAACAATGCCAAACGGAGCACATTTACTGACCTTTCTAGACTAACAAGGCTGAGAAGACCTGTGAGCTCTGAAGAAATGGTCCATAAAATATACAGCACGTTATTGGTTGATAAGTCTTTAATCAGTTTAAGGGACAGTTTATCCCAAAATCAAAAACACGTTACCTGTAGTGTTATTTATCCGTTAAGACTGTTTTGGTGTGAGCTGCAGAGTTATCGGCTGCAGACTCTGCCCTCTCTCAAATATAATGGATGGCACTCGGCTTCAGGTGCTAAAAGAGCCAGAAATATGTCTCTTATATGTCTCTTTTTAGGAAATTATGACCTGATAACTCAAGATAATCATCAGGCCTTATTGTAAGCAGTTTCATGTAGGAACTGATTTCCTTCTATGGTAGAACCTACTGGAGCTACTTTTCTTTCTACTGAAAGGAAACAGTTCCTACATTTTAAATATACAGATGTATTTTTTGGTGCTTTGAGCACTACAAGCTAGAATGCCATCTAGTTCAATCATACTGGAGAGAAGGCAGACATCAAAAAACTGCAACTCACACCAAATCCATCTAAATTGATAAACAGCACTACAAGTAAGAGGAAACTGTCTCTTTAAATTCTAAACTGAGATTAATCAATTAACTAATTAATTATTAACCTCTTTATTTGCTTTGCAAAATAGGTCAAGAGAACTCTGAAGAAGGGAAGAATAATGTGTTAGATCTAATAAACATGATGCAGAGAGTGTTTTTTAAATATTGAAAAACTGTCCATCAGTTGTTACCATCACAGCCTCTGTATTATGCTTTTGTATCTGACATGCTGCCACATGATCATCTTTAATGTTGTCCTGTCTTGGCAAGATGATAGCTTATACTGTATTTATTAAGCTCATATTGTGTGGAACAAGCATATAATGACGTGAGAACCAGATTTACTAAGACACAAGAGGGCAGCATTGCTCAAAAAAGAGAAGAAAAATCACCAGTAGATAAAAAAGAAAAAGTGTAACCACAGTGAGTGGACATCATGTATGTTTTAAAACTGTATGAAACTGAAGCCTGTTCCTGTGTTTAGATCAGTACTCCAACTTCCATTCTGTGAGGGGAGGTGGACCAGGGTCAGAGCATGTAGAAATGGTGAGTGATTTTGTACGAGATTTTAGTTTGTAGGGAGAGTTGCATCAGCAACCGTGCTGAAAAATATTAGTCTATACATTCATGTCTTAAATAATAGATCACTGCGTTGTTCCATTATTGTTCCAGTACAGCATCAAGATATCACCTTGACTCATGAGATCTATTTCACTCTTCAGTTAAGAGCTTCTTAAGTCAAGAGAAATACAATTTACAAGTTATGCTCATTAAGATGATCACTCGTTAATTTAGCAGCACCCATGGGTCATCACAGTGGGTGTCTGATATTGGGCTAATAATAGATTAAACCCACATAGATGGTATTTTGCCACTTTAAAGCATGTTTCAAGTCACACTGAATATGAAATAATATCTGAGATAATTTGGTACATCTTCTATTCCAGAACCCATTTTACACCAGTTTGACCTTATTTGTCGTTTTTCTCATCAACATTATTTTTATAAGCATATTATTCTGGGCCAGCTGTGGTTGAACCAACAGAGCAGTATTCTCTGGTTTACTCAAAGTCTCGAACTTGAATCTTCATCTCTTCCAAATCTTATTGTGGAGTGACTCGCTAACCCACAAGCTCTTTTTTTTAAAAGCAGAGCACAATTTTTTTTTTAAATTGAGTGGCCTCTGCCGAGACATTGAAATGCTGTTGTTAAATCCATATAGCTTTATGAAACACTGCACTCGGACATCTGAAGCTGAATTGTCTGGCGCAGCTGCTTTGTTAGGACATTTAAAGCACGACTGGTTCTCTCACTAATGAGTATCTGTAATTATGTGA
Source organism: Lutjanus campechanus (assembly GCA_027495735.1). Lineage (NCBI taxonomy): Eukaryota > Metazoa > Chordata > Actinopteri > Lutjaniformes > Lutjanidae > Lutjanus > Lutjanus campechanus. The sequence goes on along the minus strand of JAJHUR010072421.1, from coordinate 19,972 downwards.
GACAGCCAGACACTGTGCAGCATGAGAAGTCCTATTTAACCATGAAAATGAAGCATCTGCTAGAGGACCCTAATTAATGCTGATACAAGAAAAGTAATCTAAAGGTCTGTGTACGTTTGACACAAAGAGGACATTCAGGTATGTCCATAGCAGTGATTCCCATCCATGAGTACTTGTAGGCCTACCTCAGGGGGTACTTCTGCAGGGGCGTATTCAGTATATACACTATATACTACTCACATATTGCACCTACACCTGAACACCACCTGTTGCAATTGAGAATGTGTAAAACGTTAGCAGGTGAACAGAGACGCTGTGAATAAGACTAATGAATAAACAGTTGAACGTCAGCTAAAATGAATAGATAACAGTTCAAATAGTCAGCTAAAACTAATGGTTAAATGGTTGAAATAGAAAATGTAGGCTATCTAGAAAACAATGTGTAAAAAGTTGAAATAGTTGGAACGCCCCTATAGGTCAGTTGGTAGGGTGTGTGCCCCATGTACTGAGGCTGTCAGTCCTCTGCAGTGGCCGCGGGTTTGACTCCTGCCTGTGGCTCATTTGCTGCATGTCGTCCCCTCTCTCGCTGCCCCCCTTCCTGTCATATCTTCAGCTATCTTATCCAAATAAAGGCAAAAAGCCCCAATAATAATAATAATAATAATAATAATAATAATAATAATAATAATAATAAAAAGTTGAAATAATTAACTAAAGGTAAATAGTTAAAATAGGTTATGCTAGCTAAAGGTAATAGATAAACAGTTTAAGGTTGAAATGGTTAAATAAAAGTGAAGTTACAGGATAACAGTGGGAATAACTCAAATTAAACAGTTGAAATAGTTAACTAAAAGTAAATAGTTGAAATAGTTGGCTAAAAGTAACATAATCCCTTCAAACATCCAGCTTCCTCTACTCCACTAATAGTTCAATAGTCATCATATTGTTACAACTGGCTGTGTTTTGTCACCATTTATTGGATTTTAAACCACCAAGGCCAAATGGCATATCTTGCAGTGTTAACCAAAGTGAAAAATAAGTAGTGTAACCCCATGATTCTGATCTGCTACACAATTTAATGGGGTTTTTTTGTTGGCCAATACTACACCCTTCCACCAAGTTTCATGAAAATCGGGCCCCTAGTTTTTCTGCAGTCCTACAGAGAAACAGACAAACTAATGGCACAGACAACATAATCTTGTTGGCGGAGGTAATAACACATTTTGGAAGATCGCTGAAGGTGTTGATGAAGGGTAGGCCAAGTTGAGTTCATCAGTTAGGGGCTGTGGGGAATGTCAGACAGGAAGAGTTGGGCAACACTTATTTACACTTAACAGTTAGTGCCTGCAAACAGCTTTGAGAGCTGTCAAAAGAAAGGAATACTCCCCAGCTGTTAATTTATACATGAGCTCAGTTCTCCCACATAGCAGGTGTTTTTCTTGCTATATTTCTTGTCTCTCTCCTTCTCTCTTCCTTTTTGTTCACACTCTCTTCCCTCATCACCCAGTCCCCTCTCTATCACCTGCCTCTTGTGTTGCAGCTCTTCAGCTGGTGTTTGCACATGACTTGCGAAAGCAGCCACGTCAAAGCATTTTTTCTCCAATTAGCTGCTTTTAATGGAAATTCCCATTGGTGCCTGTAACTAATGAGACAATAATTCCCCTCATTCCTTGGTAATATGAAAGATAGAATGTGATCTGTCCTCGAGAGGCTGTGACAAGGTTTATTTATAAATTGATTTATTTACTTTGTTCTTTTTTGTCATGGAACCAAATAAGAAATTGTGATCAAATTTGTTGACATGTGCATGTAGTGTTATTATTTTCTCTCTCCATACACAACTGTTCCTATAATTTTATGTCCTTGTATGAAGGATTTTATTTCTGGCTTCCCAAGAGCAGTTGGAAATTTGTTGTGTTAATTGCGAAGATAAAAAAGTATGTTGTAGATTCTGGTTGCAAGTTTATGCAAATAAGATATGCAATGCATCTGTTATGCAAATCTCAACAGCTTTATGCCTTGAAGTCCTTATACTCTATTAATGAATGTGCAACAGATCAGCAATTCAGTTCCCATATGTACTGGTTTTGTCAGCAAAGAGGAAGTTAGACTTTTTCTATGTTTTAAAGGGATTGTATGAGATACTTATCCATAGTCGGTGTATTACCTGCAGTTGATGGTGATCAACATGCCCCCAGTTTTGAGAAGCAGCAGGAGGTGCAGGAAGCTAAGCAACACAAATTTTAGCTTCCTAAAAACGTCCACATAAAAAAAAAAAAAGAATCTATTTATTATTTGTTAATATTTCACCACTTAGCCTTGCCACCAGACAGCCATTTACAACTGGGAACTGCAGTTATGAGCCAAATACTGCTCTTTCCAAAGCCACCAGACTCCTTTGGAAAAAAAACAGTAATTTAACATCACCGGGATTGCTGGTCTACTGCTGCCTTGACTGGTTGATTTGTTTTTGTTATTGTGACTTTGGGGAATCTGCACTAACCATTTAATGTCACACAGTAACACAAACAAACAGATTAGGCAACGGCACCTTACCTCTGTGAGGTAAAAAGAGACATTGTTGTTGAAAACTGTTGTTGCCAAAGGAGTCTGGTGACTTTGGAGAGAGCTATATTTTGCTTATATAACAGTGGTTTCCTGTCAGAAAATTCTGACTGATGGCAAGATAAAGTGGTGAAAATATTCTAAATATAGTATTTTATATTAAACTGATACTGACTGTTTTGGGTTCGCCAGTTTTAAGGAGGCTAAAATACGTTTTGCTGCTGTCCACGGCAGGTCATTGCATAGTTTGCTACACCAGTACTCCTGCTGCTTCTCCAAACTGGAGGTATGCCGATCGCCACCTACTGTAGGTAATCGCCTCATACAACCCCACTTCAAAAGACCCAAACTATACCTTTTATGATTAGCAGTAGACAAGGGAAGAGAGTTATTTTGAGAATTTGTACAAGTCTGAATTCTGGGTGAGGGCACAATTAGTTAACAGTAAAACTTATTTCCCACCCACAAAAGAGCACAGGAAAACACAGAATCTCAACATTTGGCCATGGTTTGCTGATCTTTGACCACTGATACAGAACAGCTTCTGGCTCTTCTTTTTTTTAACAACACAGCAGACTCCAATTTTAACCCAACACTGCTGTGTAGGAGTCAGGAAAAGACCCCCAAGGTTAAAAATATGAACTGGCCATATTGTTTCCATGGCAATGCTATCACATACTGTACTTGGGGGAGTTTCACTTGAGGGATACTGATCAACCTACACACTGCAGACCGCACTGCCATCACAATAATTTCTGCTCATAAATGGCTTCCACCCAACTATTAGGTGTGTTTGATGTCTCCTGAGGTAATAGGTGGGTGTTTGTCTGAAATGGGCCCCCCATCATTTGGGTGATTGTAGCAGCAGACTTGGAGGGGACAGTTTATATTCCCTAAAAAAAAACCTGGAATTTACAACCCTGGACACTCCCTTCTCTCTGAGCCTTTAAAGGAAGCAATTTACGAGTTTATACTTGCTGTTTTTGTGGGACATGATTAATTGGTATTTATAACACGTGATGAGATTACATTAAATGTGAATGAACCCCACTGAGAAATTGGGTCTTTGCAGCATTAAATAATAGAAATAGTAATAGGATACACAAAGAGAAATATTTGAACAGACACAATCTAAACGAATCATTAGGAACAACAAAAGAAGCATATTCAGTAGAAAAGTAGTGTGTGAAGAAAAGAGAAACATGCTGAGATGAGGAATAAAAAGACCTATAATTGTCCACTTTAATCTGTTCATACTGTGTGAAGGTAGAGCAAAACATTAAATTTATATTACACACGGAGATTAAGTTGAAATTCATTAAATTAATAATATTTAAGAATAATTGTGACCTCCATCTACTAGTGAATTTCAGATCCTACATATTAGTGCTAAATGTATTTGCACTATGCTTGATTAGAACTGATTGGAAAATATGCAGTGTGGTTTCTATGTCTAATAAAAACTTTTAACTGACTCCTGAGTTGCACAGACCCACGATAAGACCATATAGGATTCTTCATGTATCTATATTGACCTGATTGATTGATAGTACAGATATTTCATTTAGTCACTAAATGGTAAGAGTTCTGGAGCTCAAGAACAGATGATTGCAGCAATTGTTTCCAAGATCAATAATAAACTTTAACCTCAAATTGTATATCCATAGCCCCAGCTTACAACCCTAACACATATTTCATATTTATTGCTTTTCATGTGTGAAAACTTTTATTGACACATTACGGCCATTTGATTGTAAGTGTTGGTATTGGTCACATTGGTCTTTTTAAATAAAATGCAAACCTGTAGAACTAGAATGTGTTAAAGTCTGAACATTAAATATAACGCTGACATTTTCTGTTTGTCACTTGATAGTTAAGGTTGAATGTGCACAAAAAAAGTGTTAACTTTAACAGTATCTCCAAACTGCACCTATTGACCTCACTTTCTCCTTAACTATGTTGTGATGTCTTCTTTTGTCTTTCTAGCTCTTTCATTGATTAGGAAGACCACTTCTTAATGACACATTGATGACTAATGCAAACATGACGCCTTATTGGAAATAATAAATTAAGATTTTTTATATCAAAAATGGTACCTTCTAAGTTTACAGTATTTAATGTTATTCTGGTGTAGTCCATAGACTAATTATAGCCTGCAACATTTCTATATGATGTCCAAATGACAAAACGGCCTACAACCACTGAGCCAGTGAGACAGTGACAGCCAACTGTTCGGTCACGGATTCGGAGTTCCTCGAAACCCCTGAGCGGGAGTGGCTGCTGGTGATCCCTTCTCACCGCCGGCCAAATCTCTCCCTGCGTCTCCCCCTCTCTCCGCCCCCTCCATCTCTCCCTCTCCTCCCTCTCCATCTCTCTCTCTCGCTCTGTGCCTGGAGGGACAGATTCATGCGGCTGGCTGGAGCACAGAGTCCCGGTGACTCCTGGAGCTGAACCAACCATCCCAGCGGAGGCGGTCGGTCGGTGGTGTGTTCCTCCTCCTCCCACCCCCCTTTATCCTTTGAGGCTTCCTGTCGGCACGCGGCGGAGAGAGCAGAGCAGCCCGCTGTCCCCGGCAGAAAGCAGCGTGCCAGGTATCATGACGCACCAAAAAAAGCAAACTGGACTTCTCTGCCATGTGACTGTGCCCACGCTGGTTAGTTTCAGCGGTTCCCCTGGAGGACAGCAGACAGAGGAGACCTGAGCGTCATTTGTCATTTGTGTCCTGCGTTTCATGTTGTTGTCAGTATTTGATGATGTCATTATTTCTTTCTTTCAGATGGATCTGCGCCCTGCTGCTGCGTCGCATCTCTCAAAGTGAAGAAGACTCGCTCTGCAAATGTGCGTCCCAGCTGCCTCACAAACTTGGACCGCTGCCTCTGTTCATGGAGACCAGAACCTCTGTCGCTGCTGAGTAACGATGTGTTGGACTTTATAGCGCAGAAGTATTACTTAACTATCACAAAATCAACTTTTCCTCTAATTTTCCTGGAGATTTTCTGGACCAGCCTTTGTGGAAGTGCGCTGGAAATATCTGGAGTACGCATCATTTCACCTGGACTCATCTGACCGTCCAAAATCCAAGAGAGATCCGACTTGAAAGGATGCGTAAGCGAGCATGATGCTCAGCTTTCTTACCTCTTGTCGCTGCTGACGCACACAGGGATTGTAAACTATGTGGAGTCATTCCTGAGGATTTGAGTCGCTGCTCTCCGCGGGTGCATGGAGAAGAGCAGCCCGAGGATGACGGGCGGAACCCGGGAGACGCCGGTGAACTCCTCCCCGGCGGTGGCGGCCAACGCGGAGGGCGAGGAGATCGAGGTTTTGGAAAGCACCGACGTCCTACCCGTGGCTCCAGAGGACGTAAGTGTTACATACACAAATAGATAGAGAGACCTGAAGTGCACACATGACCGCTGTCTTACCTTTTCACGTTTTTTTTTTTTTTTTTTTACAATTACGCAGCAGGAGCTTCACCTTCCTCTGCACTGGAGCAAATTCAGGCAGTGCTTCTGATTTTATGAAGCAAAATGTCAAAGCATGAGCCTTAAATAAATTTTAGTAGGGAATTTATCTAAATGTCATCATGGCATTACCCCGAGCTGGAGTTTTACAGTGATGCCAGAGGAGATTTAAAATAGAGATGCACCGATCCACTTTTTTCAGTTCTGATCCGATTCTGATACTTGAAGTTGGATATCTGCCAATACCGATACTGATACCAGAGCTTTTTTTCTTAATCATTATTGGTATTATATGGACGGGTACTTCTGAGCTTAAGTTTAGTGGTGAAAAGTTCTGTGTTAGGTGATGCTGATGGACTGTACGTGTGTGGATTCACATCCAGTCAGAGCTTTTTAGGGCTGCCCTGATTAAAGGTTTTCTTAGTTGACCAGTAGTTGTCAGTTCAGGCCATTACTTGACAAGCCATCTCATATATATGATATTAATTTAATTATTTAAATATATGTTTTGGGGGTGTGAAGCCAGCTGCCTGTTAAACCCTAACAGCAAAAAGAATGACTCTGAAGGTGTTGGAACAACCAGCAAGGAGACTGAACATTTGGCTAATTTATTTAAACACAGTATAACCTTATTGTTCAAAACACAGGAACAAATAACTTCTTCCTACTTCACAATAAGAAATATTCACGGACTTGATGATGTAGGCCTATATTTACAAATGAACTTGCTACAAACTTGTTCTTTAACCACTTCACACCTCCTGAAGTGACTCTCAAGTCAGGGTCCCTGTTCATCACATCTGTAAAATTACTGTTTGCAGTCATCTAACTGGCCTCCATCAGTCTCTGAGGCGATGTCCCAGTCTATTAGGACCACTAACTAAGCTAACTAGCTAATGGCAGCTACAGTACAGTTAGCAGAGGTGCCTCTGTGACTACAAGGCGCAGCTCATGAAGGGAGTTTGAGATGTTTCCTTTTCTATGACTAATGGATAAGCGAAAATGTGGTCGACTAGTTGACTTTTGGGGTCAGCCCTAGAGCTTTCACCATCTGGAAAGCTTGTGTAATGATCATGTTGCTAAATTCATGGTCCAACGCCTTGGACTTGTGTGATGGTGTCCTGAGGTAGGTACTGTAGGATTCTGGCTTGTAATGTTCACGTGCTGCAGATAGTGCTGAGAGCCGGTCCTCATTTCCCTCCATGTATTAGTGAGTAGTTTGTTAAGTTTGCTATTGATATGTCTGTTTATTATTAAGTGGTGACCGCAAGTGGATGTAGTAATAATGGCAGGAGAAGTATAAGGAGCAAGTCCCCATGTGGAGGAGGTGAGGTGGATCGATGGCTCAAATACCCAGGATACCGGGGTTCGAGTCCTGTGCAAAGCAATAAATAAACATAGACTTATTTTAAGTTTTTGAGAAACTTCAGTTTTATGTTTTGGTGTGAGCTCCATAATGTCACTTGCGTCACATGACATACATAACATAGTTAAAGTCTAGTAAACCCCTGCTGGTGCTCTCCACTGGTAATATAGGCTACTGTATGTTGTTTTGGCAATCCACCATTCTGTTGTGTAGGTATGAGGATGTTTTTGTTAGTGTTTGTAATGTGTCTGTTCAGAACAAGATGGTTTATGTTGGTATTTGTCATTTTGTGGTGGATTATATTTTTAACCATTAGTGAGGTGGCTAGTACAGCTATGCATGGTAAATATCAATGTGGAGTTGATGTGAAAACTGTTAATAAAACTCTTTTTCGTGCTGCGTGGCACAATATCTACAACTAATAACTATGTAAGACTTTGGAATTTAGATCGGTATGTGGACTGGTGGTATCCGATTAGTAAATTTTGTCAGTATAGGCCCCCGATACTGGGTCAGATTGGATCGGTCCCATCTCTAATTTAACACAATGAGTAGCCACCAAAGGCGCACAGCACATCCTTTCAAGGAATATTACTATGATCTTATCAAAGGAGCACTCACACACACACCACTCTTGCTCCATTTAGGTGTCTCAGACTTTCAGATAAGAAACCCCTTACACATAATGATCCACACTTTGGTACCTTATTATCTTTTGCTGCGGCTCATTGACCACAATGATCAGATAATAGCAGCATGTGATTGCAAGACTGCAATTAAGGCAAATGCTGCACAGAGAGGAAAGTCCTTTTGGCCTGAATCCATCATTTCCAAACAGGTGCTTGCTCCTCTCCTCTCTGGCACCTGTTTCTCAGATTTTTTTTAAGTGTCCACCATCTTCTTCTTCCTCTCACTCACTCCTTCACTTGCTCTTTTTCTCTCTTTCTGTGTCTCAGCAATGGAAGTCTCTGTTTGACAAGGTATGTAGTGCCAGCTACTGTACAGTGGCTTGAATCTCCTACCATATGCATGTTTCACTCATTGTGGAGCAGTTTTGTCTGAAGGTGCTCATCTGTGTGTGAACTGTGGGTGACCTCTGACATAATCTCTGTTATCAGCCTGAAGCAATACAGATGTGTTGAGCAGATGACACGCTGCATTGTCCCACTTAAAGGTCATGAAACATGGGCAAGATTTTGGATGAACCGAGATGCAATAGTGCACCACAAACATCAGTGGGGATAGGAAAACTGGATAAAGTTACTTTTAATGTGAAAAAGTCAATATTTGTTGTTTTAGTGTAATGGATACCTATAAATGACTTTTAATGGTGTGATTTTTATACATTTTGTCCATGCATCATGACCTTGACATTGTAATTGTGCTGTAACACTGGCTTTATCACTAATGGAAGTGACTTAAACCTGCACTAGGAAATTTTGCATATGAATACCAAGCAATAACTTTAAGAAAAATGTTAACTTCTTTGCTGAGAAATCTTATATCGTGATGTTTAACTTCACACAACTTATGTTTGCCATTCCTGCATATCTGTGCCGCTTAAAGGGATAGCTCTGATTATTTAATGTGGGGCTGAATGAGGTACTCGTTGATAGTGTTTGGTCAGGCTACCACGACAGGAAACCACAGTAACTTGTGCCAAATATTGCTCTCTTCACACCAACCAAACTCAGTTGGCAAAATCAATAATTTTACCTTACAAAACACGGGAGTTGCTGGTCTCTGTTGTTTTTTTATGTTATTATAACACACAAGTCACAAAATAACACAAACGAAGATTGAGGCACCGGTAGACCATCAAAAAAATTACTGACCCCCCCAGAATTTGTTTGGCTTGGAGAGAGCAATATTTGGCCTATATAATGACAGTTTCTACCATCTGTGTCAGAAAAAGCCATCTGACAATGATGTAAAGCAGTGAAAATATTCAAAATATAGCAGATGCTTAAACTGATATAGATTTTTTTTTGGTGGACCTTTTTTAAGTGGCTAAAATACCTTTCGTTGATGACCTATCCACAGCTCTTCATTGCTTAGCTTTCGTGTTGGTACTCTCACTGACAATGGATAAGCACCTCATACAACCCCACATTAAATGATCTGAAAGATCCCTTTAAAGTATCCCAAAAGATACTTTCATACTGGTGAATACAACCATTTTTCAAGTGGTCACTCTCTGCTGTCTGTAGTTTTTTTTATTTTTTTTTATCACTGATTAATTCTGATTTTTTCTTTCTGTGGGTAAACATATCCAGCAGTGCCAGAATCTCATTTGGCTAAATGAGGTGAAACCAACAGGGCTCAGCTGGTGAAGATGGCAATGTCTGCTCTCTTTCAGCTCCAGTTTGTGATTTAGGCTGATTAGACAAATGTATTTTTAGATCAAAATCTTGCCTAGTGCAGCTTTAAATCCATCGCCTGCTGGGTAACAATCATGGCATAACATGCAGCCAGGCCGCAGCTCTGTCGACCCAAACTCCTGCAGAGGCGAGAGCATCAGAGGAGTGGGAGCACGCTGGAGGCTGTGGGCGTGTCAGCTGCTGACACTGACCCTCATAATGCAATTAGGGCGTAACATAATCCTAGATGCATTGATCTATCAGTCAGACCGATGCTGTTAGAAACACATGCAGGCGTGTACACACACACATACACACACACAAAAAGAGGCACACACATTGATACAGCCAAGAAACCCCAGGAGAAGAGAAACACAGACCGGCTGATCATGCAAGCAGCCGGTTGAACTGACAGACGGCAAACGGGCCCCCTACGATTACACACACACACACACACACACACACACACACACACATACATACATACATGATGAATACACATACACGCACAGACACCACTCTGTGGGGCTGCTGCAGCACCTGCCTGCCCTGGGCCCCCCTACTTTCTCCAGGGTTTCTCCAAATTGTATGCGTGTGTGTGTGTGTGTGTGTGTGTGTGTGTGTTTGTCTGTGCAGGGGGTTAGCGGGGATGGTTAGGGTTGAGTCAGAGGCTCGTGTCAGGCACACTCTTTCAGGGGGAGACTGAGGTCCCCTGGGATTACAGGAAAGGCTAGCTGGGTTGTGGTGTGTGGGTGTGTGTTTTGGTGATGGAGCATATTCTATAGACAGGCAGTAAGTGGGCCTCTCAATCCGCTGTCTTTATGTGTGCAGCACAGCTTTGAATTTCCACAAGTGGACGTTCGTATTAAAAAAAACGTGGCTTTGTCCAAATGGTGAGGTCGCTGCCCAGTATGGCAGTAACAAATGTCCTTTCACTCTTTTATTCTCCTTCCCTTCTTCCTCGTCACAATGGGTTGCTTCGTTTGTCAAGGGGCTGACCTCGGAGACCCCCAGTCTCTGTGAGGCAACTAAGGAAGAGAAATGATGGGCCACTAAAGACTAGGAAAAGAAGGATTTTAAACCAGTCTGGCAACCTGTGTCACTGCATGAGAGACAAAAGACAAAGGCAGCTTGAAAACAGGGCAAGGTTTAGGTTGTTATTTGTCTAACGATACATGCTAAGGTCATTTTGTGTGTTGTTGAGTTTATGTTCTAGCATAACACATCTATATATACCAAGGGTGACAGGGTATAGACCCCGTATTGGCCCTTAGATTGTTTCAATTTGAATGAGTCATGTTATATTCAAGGGTTGATGATTTACATGGAGTAGGGAGAAAGTTTTTTTTTTTCTAACTTACTCTCCATAGATTATGAACCCTTGAATATAAAAATGAATCATTGAAATCAGTTGAAAAAAGTAAATGTTATAGTGCTTTTTATCCAGAAAAATGGTAGGTTCGTCATTTACTTGTCTATTAGTTCACAGGCCAGTCTTGCCCAGTCCAGTGTTATGGCAACATTGATGTATCGCATCAGCCGGTCAATGTGTTGTCTGTGTCTGTGATATAGACTCCATGGATTGCATGTACTGCCCTTTGCCATTTTGACTGACATTCAGCAATTCAGTCACACAGCAATCCCCCGTCCCCCTATACGCATGAGTCACTTTCTAAATGCTTCACTCAATGGAGAGTCTTTAGGGGGCCCTTCATATTGGGGCAGTGACATAGAGAAATCATATGGTCACTTTGTACTTTGTACAAACTAGTTTCTTTCAAGAATATTCAATTTTTACCCTTCAAAACTTCCCATCCGACACAATTTGACCTTCTAGACAGTGGTTGTAACGCATTCAATTAGATAAAATGTTTCAGTGAGTGTAATACATTGGCAAAATAAGATGTCTAGAGATGAAGACGATGATGCATCTCTTGTGTTAATCACTTCTGGCATCCCTGCCTTGTCAAATGCAGAGCACATTCATTCCTGGTCATTTCATCAGGGATGTTTACACAGCAGAAAAAAGACAGGATCATCTTTTCTCCCTCATCCTTTTTTTGTTTGGACAACGTCTTTCCCTCAGCTCCTGTACAACAGTTTGTGTTGTGAACAAAACCTTCCACACCATATAATTTTCACTGGCTCCCATGTGAACTGGGTTCATACAGCTATCACTTTCTGGGTTTCAGACCATTGGGGGTTGGAATCAAAGTGCTGCGTCGCTCTGTTCACTTTTCCCTTCACTCCTCTCTTCTGTCCCCGGAGAGGATTTTGTTGCTGTATAAGTGCTTTCCTCCTCTGCGTGCAGGAAGTACCTCAGAATGCTTTGATTCGTTTTGCCCATCGCCTGAAACAAACATGAGGACTGAACACAGATGGAGGCGATGTCTAATGAAGCAGAGAAGATGCTGTTAAGAGGATGGCAGCTGCACTGCCCTCACTCTCCCTCATAATCAAAGTGTCCCAGCCTCTATCTGTCCTCTAGACGCACACACCAATCTGGAAAGACTACAGTCATTGTTGCCTGATTACACACAAAATTTGTATCATCCAAAAGAAGTCTCCATCCTGTGCTGGCTGATAATGCACACTCACCACTACCCCTTCATGTTGTTTGTTTGAGGATTTCTGGGGATTTGGGGATGGACCACAGTTTATGTCCAGGGGTTTATCTGATAAACCGTATTAAGCATGTTCAGATCGCACCCCAAAATGACCCAAACACATTTGTTTTGTACTCCCTGGGAAGGCAGATCAGATGGATTTACTTGTACGACTGTGCCTGGAGGAGCTAAACCAGAAACCTTTTACAAGAATTCTTTGTCTTTTACCTCTTTTTTTGCTTCTCGTGGTTTGTCTCTAAAAAGTGAAATCTGGAAGGCTTCCTCTTGCTTTAAGTCACCTTGGCACAGTGAATGATTTTGTACAATGTGGATTATAAAGGGCTGCACCTACAGCAAAGACACACTAAGTTGTCATCTAAGGGGTCTGGGAATGTCCCAGTGCTTGTAAAGGCTGAGACTGGAAGTCCCCAGATGTACATCCTGGAAACCTGACTCAACTTCAATTAGATGGGGCAGTTGTAGAGACAGGATATATACAAACCATTGACTGTATCTGTGTGTTTTTTTTCACTCAATAGAAATGTGTTTGTTAAAGGAGCTTTATGTTAGAATTGGGCACTTATAGAATTTATACACCAAACAAGTTGGGGGTAGAAAGTTAGGGTGTCCACCCCTATTGTAAGAAACAAGGAAATGCAAGGTCCCTCCCATACATCTTTCTTTCTTTCAATAAACAGCTAACTTAGCAAACGTATTAACACTGTCAGCAACTTTAGACAATTAGCTTCTCTTAATGTTGTTGCTAAATAGCTGATGTTAGCATTAACAGTTGTTTACTTACCAATCTGGAAGAAATGTTGCAATTTCAGCTTCAGATTTCATCCCTTTACTTGCTAAGAGAGTCTCCAGCAGTGTATTTCTATCACTTCTTTCTTTGCCACCTCTTGCTATTGGGGCAGTGCTATTTCTTCATCCTGTCATGACTGAGGGTAGAGATGCTACAGTGACTCACTGTCACCTCTTGAGGCACAAAGTGGAATTACGAGAGGGGATGGGCCAGGGCTAACATGCTGCCTACTGCTCCTGATACTAGGATGGATTAAGCTGGGCATACACTGTACGATTTTAGAAATATGTTTATTAATTCCAACTCCTACTGTGCAAGTAAATCACCTGCAATGGAAAGCCAAAGCTCATGATTTATGGGCTCATGCTGTATGATCCAGTTGTCAAGCCAAGACCTGAGTGTACACTGTACATGTAAAATTGTCAGTAAGGATTTGTTTGAAAGCTTTGAGGAAGTTAGAAGCTTGTCTACAGCAATAATGCTATTATATGCCTTTACCATCTGCCCCATCCTGTGTGCCGAAACTTCTGAAAAAAAACCCAACAACAACAAAAAAAACAAAGAGGAACCAGCATATATGGGCTCACATGTTGCTAGGAAGATTTGGACAGTATGTCTCATTCATTTTGCAGCGAGAATTGGAGATAAGCCAGCTACGTTTTATTGTCCATATTTTCCCTTGCCATGGCAATTTCAGATGCTCTGTTTGCCACTTCATGCAGGCGCAGAGAGAATAAATTCTACTGACCTTGGGGTTTCAGCTCGTGGCTCCAACTGTCCGGGAGCCTGTCAATGGACAACTAAAATTTGTGACATGTCAGAAAGTCATTGAAATGTACAACAGCCGTTCAGGAGCAGTTGATTGGTCCTCACTCCCCCTGTACATTTCACGGCAAACAACATCTGATGAAGCTGACTCTAAAATTCGGTTCAGAAATAGGCTCAAATGTGCAGTGAATTCCCAGCTTTAAATACAGACTGAATATCACTGTACATTGTAGTCTGTACAGTTGTATATGTGATAGTAAACTTTACCTTTACCTACAGTAGATATCTCTGCAACACAATACGCAGAGGGCTTTGACATAACATCAAAACTGATTTCTTCACATTCTGTTTATAATTTTGGTTAATTTTTTAATGTTTTCATTAAAATTCTTATATATGGCTCCTTTAAATTTGAAAGGCTCCTCACTGCAGGCCTGTAACAGGAAAGTATAAAAGTCTAAAAGTACTGCAACTATCAATGAATAGTAACAGTCCTTTTATTCTGGGCTTTGTGTCCGTGTGCAAGAGAAATCCTCATGTGTGTCCACAGTTGCCTTTGTGTTGACAGCCTGCTCCCAACGGCATGCTTAAATGCTCCAGGCACGCGGCCGCTGGAGCTTAGTGATTAAACACTTTCACATGGCTGCATACTTTCCATGGAAGTGTTTCCCCCTTAATTTCTTGCTTGGTGGCAAAGAAAATCCTCTGAATGCGAGTTATGATCCCAAAACCCTTCAGTGTAACCGCACAAATAAAAGTCTTTTAGATCTTTTAGAGTGTCAGCCAGAGGGACTTAGTCAGCATGCATACTGTTGTACTGAAAACACTGTTAGAGCCATGTGGTACAAGATTTATGATCATCCCATCACTTCTTAAGTAAAGTAACAACAGTGATGTCTGTTGTTAGAATAGCCCAGCTCTCATCATTAATTAAAACAAGCAGAAATTCACTGATGGGGAGGCCACCTGTTCCCAGTGGGACTCGTGTTTCCCCGAGTTTCTGTCGTGCGTTTCAATGAGCTTGTTAGACATTCAGTGGCCATGGCTGGGAGAAAAGGAAGGTCATTATTTAAAGTACTTTTGTCTGGCAGTGCCGTCTCGCCTCATCGCATGGCACAGCTGGCACCTTCTCAGTGTTGCTCACTTCAAATGAATTGACCGCCACCACCCAGGTAACTGGCACTTAATGGATAAGCCAACTGGGAACCCTCAGCTGCGTTTACTGGTGCATCCAAGGATAGCATGTCTCACCACGCCCTGTCAGTTTTACCCACATTAAAAGGAAACAGAGGTTCAGACAATGAGATCATAACAGCGGTCAGTGCAATTACTGATGGCAACAGTATTACTATATGCAGATGTGAAATTAGTCTGTTTGAGTAGGTGAAGATGTCTTTCTTCCCAGGCCATAGAAGAAAGTTTCAGGCAAAACAATTGTAACACTCGGGGAGGGGAGGAAAAGATTCAGAGGAACCTGCACTCTAGGGCTGAACGATACACAAAAAGCCCATTATTTTGACAGATATATTGGTGGGAATGGGAATTTTTCTAATTAATTTTAACTGAATAAAATATAAAAATGATGATGATGGAATTTTAGAGTCCTGTATCAAACAAGAATCCTCTTTTACGTCTGGAGAATCTGATTTGTAGACTGGGACATCTCTGTAGCACCACAATGCTTCATTTATAAAGGTATGCTGTGACACAATTTACCTTTATTAAAAAATTGCAGCTCCTGTGATTTGGGTATTGCACTTGGCCATATTGCGACTTCAATTGTGACTAATATTTTGATTAATTGGGTAGAATTTCAAGATATCCGAGGGTCAGCTAATAGCAAATAATGTTTTATTTCACAGAATTGATGATTTTTTCTTTTCTTTTTTTCTTTTTGTGCCCTTTTTATTTAGTACGTGTGCATGTGTGTGTGCATGCATGTGTGATTACCAGACCTACACCCTGTCTGCGGTCAATATCAAATACTAATGGACCAATTTTGTGCACATTAATGACTGCTGAAGGATCTTTTTTCAAGGTCCTTGAAAAACATCATTTTTTTCATTTCATCCCATCCTTGTGAATGTGATATCTGAAGAACGCCTTGAGAGAATTTCGACAAACTTGGCACAAATGACCACTTGGACTCAAGAATGAAGTGATTAGATTTTGGTGGTCAATGGTCAAAGTCACAGAAATATCTAATAGGATAAAATGACAAAGTGATGGCATTTTATATCCACAAGGTTGAAAGTCAGCTATGAATGATAACTTTTACACATTTTACCAAAAAATACACTTAATACTTTCAATATAGTAGCAAATTCCATATTACATTCCTTCAAAGTCTCCGCTACATACATCATATGAGTCTGGACAGACATGGATATAAACTGTAACTGGACTAATTGGTGGAGACTGCGCGGCAGTGATTCTGTTTTTTGACTATCTGACCACTGATCGTTAACTTCACACTCTTCTTAACCAAGTTTGGGACAAAGTATGTGGTGGTCATGTTAATGTTGGCGGAAAATTTCAGCTGGGTACATCTGGCAGTTGTGGTGGCACTGCAGCAGGTGCTTCACCATCTGTTGCCTGGCAGGGATCTGCACTCTCTTCTATTTCCTGTTACGTGTAGTCACATTCACTGACTTCTTTCCTCACTCTTCAATGTGTCTGACATATCCTGTGTTTTTCCCAGAAGTTAGAGCAAATAGCGGCTAGCAGGTAACATACTGTTACCTTGAATAAATGATCATTTTCTCTGGGTTTGACCATTGTTTCTCAACATTTGGGATAATGTAAGTACCTTTGCCAAAAGATATAACATAGATCTAGAGTTTATAGACAGTTTAATACAGAAATGTTACACATTCTATCTTCATGTAATGTATTTTTCAACATTATTTGGCCTCTTCTTCTGTTTCTCTTCTTTATAGTGTGATTCTTTTGGGTTTTCTCTTTTATCCATTATGAATGTAACAATACCAAAAACTGGAGGTACGATAATATTACGGCAAAAAAGCCACAATACAACATTTATTACGATATTAAAAACCAAAGAGAAATGACAACTTGAAGAAATGTCCTGTATTAAGTAAAAGTTTGTTTTTCCTGGTAACTTTAAATCACTTTTAGGAGCAAATGCCCTACACCAAAATATTGCACATTTCCCTTCCTTCACCCTTCACATCCACATACACAGATTTCATGTCCTACTGTTAAGTAGTTTGATTGATTTCCCTCTTTAACAGAATAAAGTAAAAGTATTGTAAAATAAAATTAAAAATAATAAAATAAGATAATTAACCATGTAATATGATGACAGATGTCGTCACAATCGAATTGAGGCACTTATTATTGCGATATCGCAATATTCAATATATTGCTATGTCCCTAATACTTCAACATTAGTTAACTTGGGTTTATTTTTTTGATAGTGTGATTCTTCTTTTTCTCATCTATCCATACGTCTATGGTATACTGATATGCTTATCAGCCTAATTGCCATTGACACAAACAGATGGTGGGGTCACAGTCTGCTGACCTGCTCATCTGACACTACAGCGCTGATTGACACCAGCTGAGTTATGGAGATAACTCAACAACAAAGAGTTTGTGGTGATATTGAACTGTGTTGTCTTGACTCAGGATCGTGAAAGTAGCAGCAAACTGCTCCCCGCCTCTTTCTATTAAAAAGCTCCCGGGCTGTGTGGTGATGAAATAACAGACTGAGCCTCAAAACATTTTCATTGAAAGATTTAATCAGAGCTCATCTTTCCGTGCTCTTCAGCCTCTCCCCTACTCGGCTCTAAATAGATTTCCTTAATGAAAGGCACAGTTCCAGTTGGCGGAGTGTGAAAACAGTGTCTGCTTTTATGCAGAGGTAAAAATAGCTGCTGTGCCTGTCGATCTGTAAATGGGAGAAAGAAGATGTGCCAGTTTACCCGTAATTGGCTACGGTGTGCAAACACGTAGCAGCAGTGCCATGAAATCAAAGTGTCTCTTTTGATGGTTGAACGTCTTAGTGAACTAACAACTTCCATATGCTTTCTGTGTGCATATGTGTGTAGATACATTATATTTGAACCCACCTGACCTAAAAATGTTAATCCATTACTCGAGGTTATGGGAGGGCAGTTGAAGTGACAACACACAACCCCTGCTGAGAAAAGCCTGTTAGGGCTTTTCCATTGTCACTTTTGGCTGCACTGAGTCAAACCATGCTGCACTGATTTACATTTTCGTTAGGGCTGCACTATGTGGGTAAAAAATATCATATTGTGATTATTTTGTCAGATATTGTGATTGTGATATGATTCATGATTAGTGGGAATTAACATTTTTCCATCACATCTGTTACATCTGGACAGCAAGACTTGTAAGCCAGGGCATCTGCACCAAATCATAGCAAAGTTGTCTCAGGGTACTTTTCAGATAGAGCAGGTCTAGACTGTACTCTTTAAAAATCCAGTTGTTCCCACCAAAAGCAAGCACTGAAGTGACTGTGGCAAGAAAAAACTTCCTGCACCCAAAAGACTTTTAAAAGTCTTTGTGTGTTCAGCTCCCAGTTTTTGTAGCTTCTGGCTGAATCTCTGTGGTTCGAAGTTAAGGAAGGGGCCTTTTGTTGAAAAACTGTATGGGTAATTAAATGTGTTTATCCACTGTTTTACAGCTGCTTGACTTAAGACACATCTTCAGTTAAAAGACACCTTTAAGCAGGTAGCCCCATTGTAATGGAGATGCAAATCACTGCCGTGTTGTGCTGACATGCAGAGTCAAACTAAGTCAAGCCAAGCAGCACATGTGTATGGAAAAGGAGCTTGTGTGTTGTGGAGGCTGGGTCTGTCTGCTGCCGTTTAGGACCAGTGTCATTGTGAATTTTGATTGGGCTTGTACACAAATGAGCCCTGATTTGTTTGCTTTCTATCCTCTTTCATCTCCCTCTCACCATTGCTCTATCTCTCATCTTTTTGTTCTGAAGTTCGATTCCTCATCAGAGTTAAGTGGACGACACTGCAGATGTGAAGAAGCTTCGGTCTCAGTCTGTTCATCGATGCTTTCATCTCATCTCTGTTCATTATCTCGGTGTAGAGTTCACGGGCTGTCACCACACGCTTGTTCATCAGTTTCATAATAACACCAGAAAAAGTGGAGGGGTCCAGTGGGAAAACATCAAATTAGGGTTTGATTAAGCAGCAAAGGAGTGTTTTTCATTGAGTTTACATGTTGTGTGTTTTTCTGTGATTATTTTTATTGTCAGACAGCTGAACGAGGACAAAATAGTGATTTAATTGCAGTTTGTTAATGCTACCTGTTAACCACGTGATGTCAACTATATTGTGAGACCAGCTAAGTTGACATTAAAAATGAGCGTTCATCGAAAGAGTTAGAGGTGCCTCTGGCACAACCCAGTGGTTCATGAGCGAGCACATAGCATTTTTTGCCAAAAGTTTGTTTTCACCGTCCTTTTTTTGGTGGAAAAGCACAGACTTATACTGTACCCAAATTAGTGTGTACTATATATACAGGTTTTTAAATGGGGGTAAACCCACTAAAATAGTCCTTTCCCATTGCATTTTTTATATCTTTTATTTAAGTCTCTTTTTTTCAAGTCAATGGCAAATAATTTGGAACATCCAAGAGTTTCAGAAGTTACTAACAGAGGCAACAAGGCTTCATATCATCGTATCGGGAAGGGGGTTTGAGATGAGCATTTCCACCTGGATCTCATGTTTCCATCATGGTTGATCAGAGCTGGAGCAGATAAATACCCGCGACTACTGCAGAGTCATTTGGCCAGGGACTGAATGCAGATTGTACCCTTTCCTACTGAAGACAAAAGCCAGATATTAGTGGTGGTTAGTTGTTTTTTCGTTCAGTGGGAGAGGGGCTTTAGTGTGTTTTTTCAGGTTTAGTTTGTCTAAGGTGTCCAAATGCTCAAAGCAAACTAATTCATGTTACATTTTGTTGAACCATGTCATAAGTTAAAGTGTTTATAGATGTTTCAAACAAGGCTGAGCGATTTAAAAAAAAAA
>JAJHUR010072420.1:0-42705 GCA_027495735.1 Lutjanus campechanus | reverse complement strand
TTTTTTTTTTTAATAATGATTTATCTGGCTGTGTTCAGGATATGAAGATTCCACTCTAAACCCACTGTCTCCTCCTGTAACAAGAAGCTAACCTCACAAACCCAGTGATGTTGATAATTTGGTACAAAACAGCACAGTGGAAACGGAATTGCCTCGCTCCGGACATCCCACCCCTGACTAAACTTAGAGGAAAAACAAAAGGGTTTTGCTTTTGTTTTTTGAACACCCCTCTCTGTCATCATCTTCTATCATCCTCTTTACCCTTTCTCCCTCCCCCTTGGTATCAACGCAGCAATGGGAGAATGACTCACAAGCTCAGTCATTCTTAGAGCTACTCACTGCAGAAGCTGTGAATGAACCGCGCCTGTGTGTGTGCGTCCGCGCGCGCACATTTGTGTACATGTACTGGGAGTGGGGGAGGTGGAGAGTATAAAAATAATGTGCTAATGTGGCTAATGTGTCTGATGTTTGCGGTCCAATTATGTGAACCATATGTGACGATGTTTTGTTCGGTGGAGGTTGCTGGGGGAGAGGAAACATGCAACCACCCCACAAGTGTGCGCATGGATACACCCTTACCACAGAGTGTCAGATGTTCAACAGTGCACGTCCTGGCTGCTCAGTTTCAGGCACAGGGGACATGACAGCCTCAAGTTCCTCTGATAGAAAATAGACTACGCACATCTGCAGCACCATCAGGAATGAGATGAGGTGTTTCACAGCTATGGCAGCAGAGATAAGGGACAAGGAGACAGATGGGCTGACTGACCAACCAGTGTCTAACAGAGAGAAGAAGCAAGACACTGGCAACAAGTCTACAAACTGAGCCAGGTGTATGCATGCACGTACAAATGTGCACACACACTCCCTCTTTAGCTCCCTGTCGAGATGCCAGAATGGCTGTCTTGGCTTTTGTGGGAGAAGGGAGGCACATATCTATCAGGCTCAATAAGCCCAGAGGAACTAGACGGTGCTTTCAGCCATCAACCAGAGACTGAATCATCCAAAGTGATGTGAATCAGCAGCAGGCTAAGTCAGATAAAGAAGAGGATCTAATCAACCCGATGGTCCCGATGCTGGCTTGCCTCATCAATCACCGAGCTTATCAGGTGGTGTATCTCTTGGTGCCAGTGATACCGCCTTCAGATCTACAGTGGCAGACGTTGAGAAAAGGCCAACGCAGGCAGGGCTGGGAGGGTTTCTTTCAAAATGTATTTCAATACAGTTAGTAATTACCTGTCTAAACTGTAGTCAGTGATGTAATCCAAGTATCACAGCATTGAAGTAATGTAACTTTATACTTTCTGCTACTTTTTGATTACCTTCAATATAAAATATGGGGTTGTTTAGCCTCATATAGTCTTTTTAGGGCTGTAACTAACTATTATTTTCATCACTGATTAATCTGTAGAGTCTTTTCTCAATTAACTGATTAGTTGTTATCTTCATGAAATGTCAGACAATCGTGAAAAATGTTGATCTAAGTCCAAGGTGACATCCTAAAATGTCTTGTTTTTTCCTCAATCCAAAGATATAGAGAACTGACTTTTTTTCTTAAAAACTGTCTCAAATCAATGAATCAATTATCAAACTAGTTGCAGATTAATTTGATAGTTGGTTAATAATGGATTACTTGTTGCAGCTCCAGGTGTTTTATGTTGTTGTTAAGTTTATTAAAAGACATAAAATGGTGAAATTTCCAAAGTGAAGCATTTTTTCATTAGAGGCCATGATAATGAATTGGCAACTGTGTCTGCACGGTGCATGGTAGTATATCCTTGTTTATTTAAAACTGTAAACTCACTAATAATCCCCATTTTTACTAAATGTATCTGTAATCTTATTACATTTTTTTTTTTTATCAGTAACTGTAACGGAATACAATTACCTTTTTTTGTATCCAGATTACAAAATCCCGTTACATGTAATCCGTTACTACCCAAGCCTGAACACAGGGAGTGCTGGGCATCTGGGTAGAAGCTATGAGGGCATGTCCATTTGCATGCAGAAGTCCCCTCATGGTGGGGAGGATGGCGAGCAGGAAGATGTTAAACGGCCACTCTAATTAGGGCCCCTCACTAAAGGCCCCTCCTCCAAGGCAGATATCAAAAAAAGACAAATGCCTTCTATAAACTGCATTTTACAAGATTGTCTGTTCATATTAAGCAGACTGTCATGCGCTAACACGTAGCAATTACGCACATCCAGCTGCTAAAAATACATGATTGAATAGCCAAATTGGTGTGGGATGGAGCAGATCCTGAAAAATACGTGTAAAACAGATCATCCTGCCTCTGTAACTGTGTCACGCCGTCCCTGTCAGTACACACCAGGGTTAAAGGTGAAAGCATGCATATGCACAACAGACACTTAAATGAACAGAGATATCTGTTGTTTTGAACACACAAAAAAACCAAACCAACCAACCACATGCGCATACATGCATGCATGCCCGCACGCTCACACTCTTCTTCCTCCCTCCTTGCACCGCAAGCGGTGAGTCATCCCTCTATTCACGTCACCGAGAGATGAGTGCACCCTGTGACAGGCCAGTTAGTAGCAGTCACACTGATCTATGTGGCACCTCTCAGCTCTTTGTTTCTCCTCTGATGGAGAGACTATGTATGCTCGCTCCCTATTAGGAAGGTTTACTCAGCTTGTAATGGGGGGCCGGTGTGGGAGCTCAGTCAGACAGGAGTAGGGAGAAGAGCCCCTGCGTGAGCAAACTGTATGATTGCTTCCAGCCTGGGCAGCATCATTTTATATCACTGCTTTTTGCTTCTTTGTCATCCAAACCTGGATGTGCCTGAGGCCTATTGCACAGGCCTATTGTTCCACTGTTATTGATATACATCGCAAGGCTACAGTCAAGAAATACCTGCATGAGATTGTAAGCACTGGTCTATACATGGGTCATCAAATTTATGCTAAAATGTCAAGGGCCTGCGTGCTGTGGTCAGAGAGTAGAAAACATTATTCACTCACAAACCTTTATCATCCTGTCATCCTTTATTTTTCTTTATGAAATCAAATTGAACATTTAAGAGGAAAAAAAAAAGAGCGGCCTGTTAGCTCACAGAAATGTCAATACACGGAGCGATGTCCGCAGAGCGAGCCATAAACAAAGCAAATCATTTTCAGATCCACGTTTTCCCGGGCAACTACATTTGATCATAATCGTTTACAATTATGGCCCCACAGTTCTACCTCCTACAACTACTCCAGCTGTCTTCCGTTCACAATGTCAGCGACGTGTTGGAGCCAGACTTCATTGTTGCTGTCACAAAGCCAGCACACAATCACCAACAATTGAGGAAAAGGAAATGACTGCCATCAGGACAAATAAGAACGTGTAACACATCTTACTCAAACACACGCCTTTCTGTCCCAACTCCTCCATCGACACACTGTGATTATACCATATGCTTATTTTACATTATGATCCTCTATCAGTGCACACAGTTCATTTTATCATCTGTCAAATTAAACAGGAGGAGCAGCGTGCCAAGCGACTTTCAGGTAGCAACGCCGATGAGGGGAAAAAATAATTGGGTCTTTTTGGACAGGAGGCTCTGACAATCTGGGAAAAAATGCAGGGGGTGACACATCGTGTACTACAGGAAGTGTTGTGATAAAAACATCAATAAAAATCAAAGTGGATGCATTTATGTCCGCGCAACATCACAGTTACTGAATTCAAGAATGAGGGTGACGATCCATTTCCTGAGGTCAGGCAGCATTTTGTGGGTCTGTTTTTAATCCGTTATCGTCTACAAGCACTAACTCCTGTTGTTTGGTTTATAAAATGTTAGAAAATGGCGGCAGAATACCGCTGACATCTATACATATTAATTAATGTATTTGTTTGTATATGTATTGAAGTGGTAACTGTTGGTAGATAAATGATTAATGGTTTCACAAATGACTTTTTTTTCTGTCTGCCCGATATTTAACCTTAAATTTTACTGCATGTGTCCTAAATTTTATGTTGGTTGACTTTTCCAGCAAATGATCACACTTTGTTTTAGCTGAATGTGATGAATTGAAATCTCAAATTTAAAAGTTCTACTAAAATCTACTAAATACTTCTTTCAACTCTGTTTGAGCTAATTTTAGCTTGTTTTAATATACTGCGTCTGCTTATTCTTCTCTCAAAAACAATCTTTGTCATCTCAAATGAATACTGTTTATCAAATTACAGGCACTGCTAAAAATTGTTTTTAAAAAAAGCCCTGCAGATTCTGTTTGGGCCTGTTGATCAGTGTTTCCCAAAGACCAAGACGACATCCTCAAATGTCTTGTTTTGCCCACAACCCAAAGATATTCAGTTTATTGTCATAGAGGAGTAAAGAAAACGGAAAATATTCATATTTAAGAAGCTCGAATGATCAACTTTTGATTTTTTTTTCTTTCAAAAATTTATTCACACTGATTAATCGATTATCAAAACAGCTGGCAATTAATTTAAAAAAATCAATTCATAATCAATCATTGCAGCTCTAGTGACTACGCATATTAAGCATGGGTGATGTGAAATCAATGCAATCAAGCTTGATCAGTCTTTTCCATAACACAAGCTTTCAAGCTGTACATTTCTCTATACTGGCTGGAACCATGAGATGCAATTATGCCACCGAGCAGTCTGGGAGCTGTGAGACATGACTGTAATCCTGTTATCATTTCTGTAAAAATACGTCAATGCATCCCTGCCAACCCCCTCCCTTCATCACTGCACACGCTGAAAAAAGCTGAATGAATTCAGGTGAAGGTTATTGCTGGAAATAAAGAAGCCAAAAAAAATAAATAAATAAATCTCTCTCTGTTAATCAGATTATGCCTCCACACATTACAGCCATGCACTTGTTAAGATGATCAGACTTAAGCACCTACATGATTTTTTTCTGTTAACTGAAAGAACCTTTAGCAGTCTCATAATTAGATGACAATTTTTGGGGAGTCATCACTGGATTTAGAAAAGCCTCTTGATCGGTTATAATTATCTACAGGTACAGGCACAGAGATTCTGAGCTCTCATTTGAATTTCTGCCTCTTTCAGATGTTCTTGTACATTTTATTAATCAGCCAAACACAAATATACAGCAAAACACCTTCTCTGGTGTTAAAGAGCCTGTCTTTGTGTCTTTGGGGAAGCTGCAATTATTTTATATTTTCTTTAAACACCAGCTCTTTGTACGGGTGTTTTTACAGATCATTGAATTAAATGCCCAAATTGATGATTCCAAGCAAATTGGTAGACAGAGCCCATCCTAACCTCTCTGAGCCCTAAGCATAATTCTGCTAATGGGTCCTCCTTCTTGACTCATCAGCCATGTGAACCTTTTGCCATTGCCACACAGTCTGACAGCCCAGTGGTCCCACTGCAGTCCTCACTGCTTTAAACCAGTTTGCTCTACGTGTTGATCTCAGGTTAAGTAGATATATACAGAACACAATGAGGTAACTATTTATTGAGTTTTATATTTTCTATAGAATCTTAAGATAAAGCAATACTAACACTAGCATAAACAAGAAATTGTAGAAAATAATAAAATGTAACGTTGAGCTTTGGCTCTTCTAGCTTTGGCAATATAATGTAAACAAGAACTCAAAGGCTATGGCGGCAGCTTTACATCTCACAATGGTGAAATAAAACTTTGACAGCTGTGTGACTCCCCCCAGATTTCCTTTTACACATTTTGATGGTTATTATTTACTGACAGATGTGCATCCATCCATGCCGGGGCTAATCACCATTTCAAATAGTCGATGTTAATCCACTGCTTTCCATCTTGCATTATTCCAGAGTTCTACTCTAACTAAACCTTGACTGAGAGACAATTATTAGAGATAATTATTCTCTTGTTTTAATATTATGTGCGCAGCTGAGAAGTACCACCACACCCATTTATTGTCTGAACCAGATCCACAAAAATAGGGAAACAGGAAGGCAATCAAAGTACTCCAAAAATTAAGTGGTCTCCCTTAGGGATTTGAACGAATACCTACAGCGGTCGAAACATGTAGTATTTTTTATAATGGTTTAGCCACTACAAAACAGATTTTTGTTTTTCCCCCTTGATTGTTACGACTGATTTTTATTTATTTTTTTGAGTGCCTGGATTGCCTTTTTTCCTGTTTGTCCTGTTTTTTTCCCACGTTTTCCTGGAGAACTCAACACATTGTTCATCTACAGTTGAGTATACAGAGCAACCAGTTTATTTTTTTTCAATGTTGTTTCAAATGTTGTTATTCATTCTGAGATATTCACTTCAACTACATCACCAAGCCCTGGAAATGTTTCATATTTCCTGAAGAAATCACTTCAGACAAGCCTCTTAGCTTCCTATAGATGTAAAGGTACAAGCGAAGTACTACGCATTTTAAATGAGCCATGCATTTCCTCGAGCTTTTTCCTCGAGCTTGCCCTGTGAAGAGTGCAACAAAGAAGGCATCTGTCTTGCGGTCACGATGCCCCGAAACTCACACAGTGACAATATGTTGTCTGCTCTCGCAGGGGCACTCTCTGCTGGAGCAGTAGTGCTTTGCCCTCTGAATTTACTGTACCATTTGCAGCATTTTGCAGCGTGGTCTTTGAAGGTCTTCATATTTAGAAGGTCCTGCTAAAACGTGCTTTTATTCATCTTATTGCTTTTGGGACTGACGTATCTGAACCATATGTTTAGATACTGGTTAATTATAGAAAAAAACACATGGTCAAAACAGATGACTGACTGACCAATTGTCAGTCAGTCAAGCTACTCTGAAATTGTGTGGAAAGACAAAATAAAGCCAGGGTTAATGAGTGAACACAGGTCCAAATCTATCCATATGTGATCAACATATCTTTTATGACAACAACACGCACTGAAATCCAGAATCACAGTGAAAAGATGCAGATGTAATAACAGAACAGCCCTCTTACCTGTGATACACTGATACTGACCATCCTCTCGTCGAATAGTGAAGGCCTCACCTGGGTTTACCTGCACCAGGATTACCTGTGGAGACAAACAAAACAACATTTCATTTGAGTGAGTACTTAATTAAAACTGAAGCATGGACAGCTTTACATGTTAGCATGTGTTAATAGAAGCGACAGTGAATTTGCTGTAGAGGTTGTTCTGGCAAGGGAAACAAAAAAAATCAAGATCTTTTAAATATTCTGCTATTTTTCCTCCATAGCTCTAATGTGAACAAAAGCAGTAACATTTCTGTGAAAAGCACCAGACTGTTCTCAGTTTAGTCAGTTTAGTCTTACATTGCTGATACGGTCAACTGAAAATCATAGTGGGGGACAAAAAATCATATCCTATCTCTTGGTTCTGTGGCAGCAGCAGGTTCTCAGCGGCAGGTACAAGCAACAGAAATAACACAGCATCAATAAGCTGACTGCAATAGGACAAATGCTCCAGCCGGCTGAAAATATGTGCAGTAAATAAAAAGCCTTAGACAGATAACCTTTAACTTTCGATGACACAAAACTAGTATTAGCTACGAAATCAACAGGAGAAAGAAAGATGAGAGAAAGACTGACAGACTGTGGGAGCTAAGGTGGTGGCAAGACTTTCTCAAGTGGTGACTGTGGGGATTAACAATTATTAAAACACAAAACATCAATAACCACTGCCATACCTGGACAACTGATTCAATAATACTACACTTTATGTGTGTGAGAGAGAGGTGTTGAATGTAAAACACAAGATACCATTCATAAAATAGAATATGGCCCAACTGATACTGGATTTTTTTGGGCAGATGCCAAAATCAAAAAAATCTAACAATAAATCAGCTGATATTCTTTAGCTAGTCTATAAGAAACAATACAGAATACTTTATATACACACATACACACACATTTTTGGCAATGATCCGTCAAAAGTGGTTATCACAAATAAATAAATGTAACGGAGGCAGGATATTTTATAGTTTAACTACAAACATTACTGTTCAAAATGATATCAGGCCACTGAAACTGTAAACTTTCACTAGTATTTTTTTAATAATTATAAATAACTACAAGAAGAAGCACAAATATAGTGAAAATATGTGTATATTAAACCTTAATTAAGAAAAGGATCATATAGACAGAAAATGTAGCTTATAAAGTGAACAAATAATAACAATTTGCATTTTGTTCTGTTTTTAAAAAGAATCCATATAGGTGCATATCAGACACTATATAGGCCAATTCAGATATATCTGTGATATGCTATATTGGTCTCCTGATAAATCAGTCAGCCTAATCATGAAATTGTGGTTTGGGAGTCTTTCACAAATCAAAATATTTAAAGCAGCTCTTTTTGTAAATCAGTGAGATTAAATGGTTGGCAAATTGTGCTTGATAACTTCTAAAATATGTCTTAAAGCAATATAAATTTATTTCTATGATTTACTAGTTTTTATTTAAAAGAGTCAGTATAAATATACACATGTGGCATGAAGACAAGAACATGTCAATTTCAGGAACATTCAACAGATGTTGCCTGCATGTGCAAAAAAAAAAAAAAAAACAGGAAGCAAAGGAAATGATTATTATTTTAATCCACTTTCAACAACAGTAAAAAATAACAACTGACCTGTGAGCAAAAAATACAACTGTCAAAAGAATCATAACTGAACTGCTTCTCTCTATTTTAATGTGCAAAAAAACATTCCTCTTTCCTCTTAAACTAACAACTGTAATTTGTTACTAGCTCATACCCTTCATGGAGTTCATGACTGTTGGAAATATCAGGTACACACTGTTACCCTCCACTGAGTCATGCTGCCTCTGACATTACAAAAGACTTCAGCATCAGAACTGAACATTCTTCTGACAAACATTCTTTTCACAACAGCTGAATAATACTAGAATTATTGACATTTTTCATTCACTTAATCAACAGGTTATATTACATTAATAAAATCAAACTACTCTGAAACTTCTCCCTCCCAATCGTCTCAAATCCATCATTCTCTCAACTTGCTCTTATAAACACCCAAAGAAGACACATAACTAGGTTTTTGTTGCCCGGCAATGTGTGTGGGCGCTAGTTACCTCACTCTTGTGGAAGTCGCTGTCATAGAATCTACACTCCCCTGGCAAAGGGCTCTGGGTATGGTTCTCTTCAAGCACAGAAATCATCAGCACCTCCATCTCTGACACTGCTCCCATTCATGTGCTCAGCGGGGAGAGGAAAGAGCCCTTTGACTGCCACACACAGAAGCTCATATGTTCATACACACCCACACAGGCAGCGTCAGCAGCAAGTGTAGATGGTGGTGGTGGTGGGGGTGGGGGTGGTGGGGGCTGGGAGGGGAGGGGGCGTAGGGGCAAGGGACGTGTAATTGAATCAAAGTCTAGGCACTTCACAGCCGGGTGCATGTGTATGTTTGGAGTCCAACCCCTTCTGTGTGAAGCAAACACCACTCCTAGGATGATTTCTCTCTTTTTTTTTTTTTCTTTTCAATTTAATCTTAACACTGGAAGTTACATTTAAATCAATACTGAGACGTTCACTGCATGTTCAGAAAATCAGAAGGAAGGAAATTCTGCTTGCAAAAGATGCTACTGCTACTTACTGTTGCCCGCATTGCTTTTTCTCATTCAGGCGTCGCTATTCACGCAGTCACAGATGCTCCAGGGTCTAGCAGACCCTCCACCACTTCACCCAACCCTCATGAGAGATCACATGACCTGCGATGCTAACACATCTGGCTGTGCTGATCTTTTACACCCTTCACTTCCATCAACTCCTGCATATAATCCAGGAAGAAACTGGCGAGAGGCGAGGAGTGCAGCAGGAGGGAGCTATGTAGGCGGATGGGGCTTAGTCTCTTGCGCTGGATGTAGCCTTCACACAAAGTGTGGCGTGGATCTCATGTTTGCTTAGCCTGGTTCAGCCTCATCTGCTCCATAGCGGCACTCTCTGCAGCAGGCGGCTCGTTCACTCTTGCCTCTGGCTCCAGTGCAGCCTCCCTACCGTCAGTATCCACAGCAACCCCTTCAACAAATAAGCCACAGCGATGTCCGCGCCAAACCTTCAGAGAAGGGATTGAAACCTTATCAGCAGTGGCCACTCTCCGGAAAAGGAGGCGGATGAACCCAAGAAAACAGGACCAAAAATGTGAGAAGGACTGGATGATGCCTCAGTTTGCTATTCAGTTTTCTTCTTGCCTCTGTCACTGACTGTGTGCCAGCTCAGTTAACGCCTGCTGTGCTCCTTAATATGGTTAATTTCAATAGCATTCCATCAGGGTGTGATCATAGCACAGCTGAGCCGGCAGAGGTATAAGGGTTCCATAGCGTGGGGAGTCCTTTGTTCTGCCTTTTTTCACAACAACAACAATGGCGTGAGGGAGCTGAGCGACCCACGCAGCTTCTGAGGCTGACATATACGACTACGCTACAGTCCCTCTCCCTCCCTCCCGCCCTCCCTGCCTTCTCTCCCTCCCCCTCATACTCTCTGTGGCTCTCTCTCCCATTCACAGAGCGACATGCCATACACCCTCTCTTAATACTCCGATCGATGTGAGAGGAGATGAGGTGGTGGGAGTTCAATTGCAGAGCTCCAGCGCTGGCGACAACTGCACCCTCGAGTTCTCTACTGTCACAAAGATCACAAAGCAGCCCACTGACAGTCAAAACAGAGACACTATTTGTACAGCGACACAATAAACAGAGCTCGCAAGTATTCAGTGCTTCTGTAACATCTGTCCTCATTCATTCCAAATGGATCATTCCTTAAAGCGACAGCGCTGATCACTTGATCAGCATGTGCAAAGTTAACAGACACTCTGCGTCACAGATACTGCTGTACAAAGGGTACACCGACAGCACATCCTCCACAAAATCAAATCCTACAGCGTGTTTTACTCTGTAAAATTAAAAAGCTGGCTTTAAGGAATTAGATAAATAAGGCTGCTAGCAGACATGATGCAGGTCCAAGTACACAAGGCTTATTAATTAAGATGACTTTAGGGAAATATTAAGTAAAAATTAAATTTGGAAGAAGAGGGCTGGTAAGAAAAAGAACACTTTACACAGCTTACAAAGTAATAATGGGTTGAAATCATGCATTGAAAAAATAAACAATCAGGTTTGAGCATCATGCTGAGAATCTAGTGGAACAAGGATTTTTTCCAACTACAATAAAGGAGTTATGGACCAACTTACAAAGTGAAATTACAACAGTGCCCCCCTTAGGTTGACTTTTATGCACATGCACTCCTTAGACAAACTGCTTTTCACAAAACCTTTCTGTGTCCCAATAATAATTATTGAGAAATTATATATTATCTAATTTGATAGCTTTCAGCGATTAAATAAACAAAATAAAATAAAACCACACACCCAAAACTCTGCTTGTTAAGTTAAGCCAGCATTGTTGATTCCTTTTTCGTTTAATCGATGAGTTGTTTGGGATATAAAATGTCAGAAAATGGTGAAAAATGTTGATCAGTGTTTCCAAAAGCCCAAGACAACATCCTCAAATGTCTTGTTTTGTCCACAACCCAAAGATATTCAGTTCACTGTCAGAGAGGAGTAAAAAAAAAACAGAAAATAATCATAATTTTGACTTTTAAAAAAATCCAAAACACTCAAACCAATTAATTGATTATGAAAATTGCTGGTGATTAATTTAATAATCGATTAATCGTTGCAGCTCTAGCCAGTATTATACTTTTCACATCCGTGAGTGAATGAGGGTCCAAATGGACTCCAAAAAGTAGCGTGAACAGAACTGCTGCACCGTGGTGTCTGCAGTTGTTGTTTATCTATTTTTTTATACCTTCCTATGTTTTACTGGGGTATATGGTCATACGATAATATTTCTGTAAAACTTGTGTGAAACGGCTCAACTCGACTCTGCTCCACTGCTGATACTACTCCCTCAGCGTAGGCGGAGCTGATCGTCATGGCGACACTGTTCCCATAGTTGGGAGACTACACACATGCTCAGGAGCTTTGTTTTGGTCTCAAGAAGCTTCAGCCTTTATTCACCGATGAACCTGCACGGTACATTTACTGCCAGACTGACAACTTCACTGCTCACCTTTTCCTGTCATCGCACACTCACCTCCACTCACTCTCTCTCACACTCGCTTAACTGTTAAGCGCTCACTGCTTCTCTGACCAACCAGTGGTCTACAGTGTTTGCTGTCTTATCTTTATCACTGGGACTAAACCCAAAATACTCCCAAACAGGGGCAGAGGTATTTTTCTTTTTTACTAGTTAGTCGTGTAACTTTATCCTCCAGACGCTGTGCTTCTCAGCTCTATGTACACAATTGTTTGGGAGTATAATCCAGGCTTTAGGAATGCTGAATTTATACTGCTACTGTAAAAGAAATTCAAGCCCAGGCAAAGCCAAGTCATTGTTACAGAACCACTGCATCACTTAATGTATAGCTGCCATCATAAACAAGCTGTAGGAGGACTTCATTTGGAAGTGGATAAACTCTCAAACAGTGCTCAGACACTGCAAAAGGTTACTTTTGACACAGATGACTAAGCACTGTAATGTGCAATGCATTCACCTTCACAACAGGAAGGTCTTTTAAACAGAGCACTGGATGGAAGAAACCATACATTAAGAGAAGAGGAACTATGAAATTCACAGAACATGTCTGAAATCAAAGCAATAAATCTTGTTCTCACTTCCCTCCATTATAAAGATCTGCGTCCATGAATGTAACTCTGTGCAAAGAGAGTGCAGATCAATTAGCACACACTGTCACACAGGTGGCCACTGCTGTGTTTTATTACCCAGGAGAATGGGCCAGCTCTGTGTGTTCATGGCTGTTAGCTCTGACGTTTCTCAGCCGTTGGTGACTCAGAGTTCAGGTTTCTCACTATTTGTTCCTCTTAATTGTTTACTGTGCGTTGATGTGACACAGCAGCTGGGTGGACAGGAAACAGGAGCCAAATGACACAGGGAAAATCCTGCCAGACTCGGAACTAGCCAGGAACTAACGCAGTCTCCCTGCAGCTGATGGCATACGCTTACGTGTGCAATGGTAATTCAAGGCAATTTGATGATCTTCCACCCTCCAGGATCCCCTGGAAACGTTGCATGACGGGATAGCAGGATGGAAACAGATGGGGAGAAAAATCTTTCAGAGAGGTGTTCATGCTGTAGCAGCTTCTTGTAAATATGACTTATCTTCTCATGTATTTATCAGACGAACCACAAAACTTATCAAAAGCACAAATACATCCGCGCAGTATCTGAAACCTAAGCCACGCAGTACTTCCCACTAGCTTTCTGTTAACTATGTTAATTATCTTTAATGTTTCCACACAGTATCGCAGCAACATATTTCTATGAACTCATTAACCATCACCAACCACTACTGACTGATGACGACATCGAGCTTTGCATTAAGTGAATGTTGGTGAATGGTATATTACAGAGTCTACATTTATCAGCATGTTAAATGTAAGACTTTTTTGATGCCACAATTGAATTGAATTTGAAAGGATAGTTGATATGAGGGGATAAATGAAAATTCAGTCATTATTTACTCACCTTCATGCCAACTGAAGGTTGGGTTTAGTTTTTTAGTCCACAAAACACTGCTGGAGTTTCACAGGAAAACAGCATTGAACAATGTAAGTAAATAGTAACCAGCAAATGTAAACATAAAGAAAAAAACAAACAAACATAAAATGCCTCCATATTGCTTGTCTGGTGTAATTCAGGTCTCCTAAAGCCCCGACATGCCAAGTTGACTTTAAAGGCGTCATTTACACAATTTTTTTAAGCCTCAGTCTTCACTGGAGATCCTTAGCTTTGAGCCACGTTCACGTGCATGTGCACACCATCTGAACTGCGTGCTTGTGGTGTGACGTGTGCAAGTGAACGTCGTGCCAAGGCTTTAGGAGACTTGGATTACACAGATGAGCAGTATGGAGGAATTTTCTATGTGTGTGTTTTGTTTTTGTTTTGTCTTTTTCAGTTGATTTTTCAGTTTACTGTGAAACTCCAACGGTGCTGTGTGGACTAAAAAACAAAACTCAACCTTCAATTGGCAAGAGGGTGAGTAGATGATGACTGACTATTGATTTTTGAGTGAAATATTCCTTTAAGGACAATTTTGTAATTAAACTAAACATCAAATGTGAAAATATAGGCACACTCTTCTGAGTAAACACATATATTATCAGTAAAAATTA
This sequence comes from Lutjanus campechanus, assembly GCA_027495735.1. Lineage (NCBI taxonomy): Eukaryota > Metazoa > Chordata > Actinopteri > Lutjaniformes > Lutjanidae > Lutjanus > Lutjanus campechanus. The sequence continues at coordinate 28,547 of JAJHUR010072420.1, read as the reverse complement.
TACATAATACAAAATAACTACAATTGTCTGAAATGAACCTATCTCAAGGTAGAATTCCCAACATCAATGCCAAGTAATTTAGACTGTATTTATTATTTTGGTTGTCTGTTATACAGTTTATACATGAATTTTAGGTAAATGTCTTCATCCAGTCTCATTTAGCCTACAGACAATCTGTTGTCTTAAATGCCCGTGTCCACATAGCGTTTTTTTTTTCTGGCAGAAAGACACAGGGATGAAGCATCTGTGCCATTAAGCACAGTGCACGTGGGTTTTATTTCTATCACATCAATATGTTGACAATTCCTATAACCGCGCCATTGCAGAGTCTGGCATCACCACTTTGGTCTTTATTAGCTATTCGTATCTATTTGTTTGATTTTTTTTTTAACTGTGAGCACCAACTGGAAGATGTGCTGCCTCAGTTTGACTCGACTCGTCAGCTCAGCACTGCTGGGATTTGCATGTGGTCTACCCGCTTGAAGGTGTGTCTTGATACAGGTGTGTCTTCTGTCAAGTGGCTGTGAAACTAACCACATGCCACTTCCTATAAATTCTTCATAATAAAAGTCCCCCAATGTTTTGTATCTCAAATCTTTTATTACGAAGCAGCAAAATCAAGAAATATTTGGTTTTCATTTGCAGTAACTTAACACGACTCCTATCAGCTGAAAGCAAACCTGAAGGTAAAATAAAGCAGATATCTCAGAGTACAAACCGACTCAGGCAAGAAACTAAACCTCAAACCACAGAGATTCACACACAAGCCTTTAGAAGCTACAAAACTACTGAGAGCTGAAGACAGACACTTTTAAGAATGTCTTTCCCACTGGCTGCTACACAGACATGAGTTGCGTCTCTGCTCTCAGTGCACACAAATAGGTAAACTCTCCTCCATCTAATATATTATTGGTTGCCTAGAAAAAAAGCACTGGTGACTGAAAAGATTTTCAACTTGAAACGTTTGGAGCAGCCACACAAAAAAGGCATTGAGATTAGTCCCAGCACAGGAGCTCACCATTGTACTGTTGCAGACTGTTGCAAATGTATTTAAGCCACATAAATAAAGGCCAACAAAGAAAAAAACAACAACAAAAAAAGCAAAAATCTGTTCAAGTACGCTATATTTAGAACTTTTTTTCTTTACTTCTTCATCAGGCAGCCCTTTAGTTTGGCACTACATTTTCCCAAACATAGTACTCAACGGTATTCCTACGCATAAAGCAGCTACTGGTGCTGGACCAGGACACTTCTTTGTTTGAACAGCCTGGAAAAATACACGCACAAATTCTCTTTGCAATCTTTAGAAAAGTAACGTTTGATTTCAGTCTGACCTCAACTACAGTTGAGAAGATGTTTTGCCAAAACAAAGGGCTGTCTGACAACAAAGTAAGGCAGCCAAAAAAATCTAAATTTTAAATACAGCGTATACTTAAAATGGATAATGATTTTATAGGCCAGCCTTAATTTATGTGGCTAAAATACATTTTTTCTGCTGACCCCTTCTGCAGCAGTACAGTGCTGAGCTCCAGTACCGGGACTTCTCTCTGCTTCTGCTAACTGGGACCACACTGACGTCATCTCTTGAAGGTAATGCGCTGACTAGGAATAAGTGCCCCATACAAAAATTCTAACTATCCATTTAAGACATTTTCAGAATTTTTGGAAGGGACTGTAGCTACCCTGTATTATGTTTAATGGGGGGAAATATTATGTTGATATCCGTTTGAGGTACATAAGTTAATAAAACTAAAACCAATTTCTGACCAAATGACATCTGCCTTTATTCTATTTTCTATTTTTTTCCCCCCACATTAGTCTGGTAGACCTGGACTTTGTCATGTCTCCTCTTCTTTCCAATTTGCAGAAACTTCATTCAACTCATTATTGTAGAGTCAATCAAGGACTGAGGCCATTCCATTATTGATCTGGGTGCATGGTTATGATCACTGTCCTGCTAAACATCAAATCAACAGTCAAATAAGTAACATGTTCAATAAATTGATTAAATAAAAGAGTTACTACTATGAAGATGATTCTACTCTTGACTTTGCCTGTATTTGAATCTGGTCTTTGTTCTCTTTAATATCTGTTAAAAAAGAAAATATCCCACAGGCTGATGCTGCCTCAACCACGCCTCATGGTGGAGCTGGTGCTCGATAGGCGATAGACTGTGGTAGTTAGAGGTACAGAGATCTCCACTACAGCTGAACCAGTGTTTTTGTTCAATCACACCACATTATCTTTTGGCTCATGCCCTCTGAAAATTTCACATTAATTTCTGAAAACTCCAGGCATGCTGTCATGTGCTTTTTCTCTCCTAAGGAGTACCTTCCATCTGGCTCCTCTACCACATAGTCCAGACTTGTGAAGTGCTGTTCTGAGTGTAGTCCTTCCAGAGAAATCTTTCATCAGAGCTGAGGCACTTTGTCACAGTCGTCCCTGGGTTCCAGGTCAGCTTCCTGCCAAAAGTCCTTGGGTTGGTCAGTCAACCTGCACTATTTTGGCCATTTTGAATGATGAAGCCTTATGTGGTCCTCTTGAATTTCCAACACATTAAAATCTGTTTTTCTTTCTTCCATAGACCAATATTCTCCATCCAGCCAGAGGGTGTTAGCAGTAAAAAACTAGTGAGGCAATTCTGATTTGATCTGATTTTTTTTTCTCAGTTTAATGCAAAAAAGCAATTAAGTGAGTGTGTTTACAAGCACGATGTGAGCACATTCTTACAGTAACATTTACTGCTTATTCATTGTGGCACACTGTATTATTATCTCTACTAACATTACCTAAAATTGCATTTTACCAAAACATTCTGCTAATTTTCTGCCAAACGTTTGGACTGTTTGTAATTTATTTATTTAATATATAAGGCCCTAAGCTCAGCAATCCGTTATCCATCCATTATCTATAATCAATAATGCTACGGAGGTTTGCCGGGAGCTGGAGCCGATTCTAGCTGACATTGGGCAAAAGTGGGGTACACCCAGTTCTTCACAGGACTTATGCATATGCCCCTTTTGCCCCTTCTCACGTTTGGTATACATGCTGTTCCATATCTTTCAGCTGGCAAGTGGAGGTAGCAACAGAGCCAAATCAACGTCTGGGTAAAAAGGGTGAGACGATCAGATGGGACACACTAGACGCAGACGCTGTTGCATTTCACATCATGCCTCTTTTGGTTTGGAATGGACTGGTAAATGGACTGCATTTTATTAAGCACTATTCTCATCTATTGACGACCCAGAGTGCTTTATAAGTCACACTCACACACTGATGGCATAGCCGTCAGGGGCAATTTGGGGTTCAGTGTCTTGCCAAAGGACATTTTGACATCACAAATAATTGGGGTTAAACAGATGTCCACACGGAGCCTGTGTGTACACCTTCATGCGACATAATTCATGCGGACCCTTGTGTTCTCACAGGCGTGAAAGATATAATACCAGCTTTAAACACTGCCACCTGTTGCTTTTGTCTCCCTAAGTGTTGTCTATAATATTAAACATCAATGTTGACATGACACTACATCAAATTAAATGTTGACATTTGCTGCATTGGATCAGAGTTACCTTAAAGCTTTCAGTGCATATCTTGATAAACTGCGGTGCTTGTACTTGAATGATTATTGAGTGGAGCTCAGCATTGATTGATTTACTTGATAAAATATTCAGTACCTGTGTCTGTTCTGAATATTGGTGCAGTAATAACTGTATGGTTTGTCTCACTGGCTTAGAAGAAAGTGTCCTAAATACTGCTGAGTCACGCACTGTCCACCTCCTCACAATAGTTGGCAAATTGTGGGCTCAACCCATCTTCACAGATGATTCAGTGGCTGACCAGGAGACAAGCAGAGTGGGTTGAATTTTTTGTCACAACATCTCGAGGCCTCTGGCAACCGGTGAGGGGCACATGTCCAAGGCCCTGTCTCCTGTGTCTGGCTATAGCGTACAAGGCCAGCACCAAAGACGGCTGAGTCGGGAGTGAGGTCTCACTATCCCACAGTAACATTAGCCCACGCATGGCACGTAGCCACAAGCAGACCACACACTCATGTCTGTGTGCTCCCTGTTCAATTTATGGAGTTACTACTTAAAGCTGAGTGTTTTCTTACACAACCAGAGAAAACGGTCAGTTTTTGATTTTTTTTTTTTTTAAAGTTCATGCTGTAGAGGATTTAAGCTGTAATATATAACATTTCTGCATTAACATGTCCAAGATATGTTATATATTTTGTTGAGTTGTGTACTTTCATGATTCCAATTATTTCCAACGATGTTCAAACACTGAGAAATATGTTATTTATTCAAAGTAATGGAGCTTTTCCTGCTAGATTTTCAGGGAAAATACGGAATATGTCAGATATGTCAGAAAGTGAGAAAAGAAGTTATAAGAATAAACACTTGACCACCAAGCTCTTAATTTTGGTGGCCATGGTCCATTTTTGGTGGCCAAAATGTAAACTTATGTAAAAACAATACAGAACAGGCAATGCAACGTAACACAGCTGTTCTTAACTGTGATACTTGTCTGTTCCACTTTTTAATTGTGATACGGTGTTTTCTTCAGACTGATGAAAAAAGTGTCATGCTTTTTGGCTAGTTGAGAAAACTACAGCACACACATTACAGATACACACATTAGATGTGCCAACTTCTTGCCACCACTTCTGCTTCTTTTCACACCAAAATATTCGTTGGTGTTACCTCTTTTTTCATCTTTTGCATTACTGGTTCTTGTGCAAGGAACCACAGAGGCCACGGACCATGTTTAATGTGGAACTCGGCATGAGTTCTGTCAGAGTGAGATTTTCTCATCAGCTATGGCAGTTGTTTAAAAGTGGGGGAAAAAAACAAAAACAGCTCCCTCGATCCCAAGCCACATCACAGCATCAAACTGCAATTTTTGTTATTCTTTCAATGTGAAAGAGCCCCAGAGCAGCAGAACTTATATATTATCATATTTTTTAAAATAACATGATCTTGTTTGGATCACAGCAGAATAGAAAATAGAAATTCAAATAACATGAAAAACAAAATACATACTCCTCTTTTCATTATTCTTTCTACGCTATTCCTCAAAAGCACTACGCTGTCATGAAAGATGTTGTATTTCTTGAAAGGCAGGATGATTTTCAGGAAAGGCTTCGACAGTAACTACACGGCAGGAAGATTATACAAAGGAGTGAAAATAACTGCCAAAGAACCATTTCAACTAACGCCTCATCAAATTTCTCACAAAGGTGTTTTCATCACTTACAGCTTGTCAGGATACACAACACAGACCTCGAAACCATCAAAACAAAAACAAAAAAAACAGAAAAACACAGGCACAAAGAACATGAAAACATTAAATGGCAGGTCTAATGAAAAAGAGTAATGAACAAAATGGAAGAAAATATACATAACCATCAGCACAGACAACAGCTAAGTACATAAGCCATTAGCTGGGCTTAAACATTGACAGAAACAGACTGATTCATCCGTCACCAATTTAGCTACAAACCAAACGGCATGAGCAGGAAAAAACTTGGGAGGGGAGGGGGGCTTAAATGGATGGAAGCAGTGAATCATACTGTAGCCAAAGTCATCTCTAAAAAGGAATCATCTCAGGTAATGACCCCAAGACAACAGCTTCCTCTCTGACTCAGAATAATTGGTCCAACAGAGCGTTAATACCAAGCCAGGACCGGGATAAAGAAACCAAGAACAAAGAATGAGGTGTCCTTGCAGCTTCTCCAACTAAAGGTCAGAAATGGAGGGGTCAGCCATCGCTGTGAATCCTCTTCACTGTCACCACAGTCCTGCCTCGCTCTGTCAGGGCCCAGACCCCTCCAGTGGTTCCTGCTCCTCACTCTGCAGCTGTCATGATATTTACACACCTCCTCAGACACACAACACACACATAAGCTACATCTTATTCACGGCAGTGCTCAAACAACAATCCTTGAAAAGTCCTATATCGAATAATGCAGAATGGATGTCTTTTTTTGGCATCAGGATCAGAGTCAAGACTCTGAGGCCAAGAAATTAGTTAATTAAAGCTAGAACAAGGACTTTTTAACTAGTTATGAAACAGTCAATTTATTACTGATGCCTCTACATGACCTACATAAGTTAACAAGACCATCCACAATCGGCTATTTCTGTAGGCCTATAGATGTCCTAAATAACTGCTGGGTCGGATTCTCCTTGAAATCAGATGAAACAAGCCTGTGTTCACATTTTCCCAGGTAAAGTTACAGTGAGCAGTATGCTTGCCAGTTAAAAAGAAACAAGGAGATTTTAAGTGAAATTCTTTTGATGTTATACTTTGTGATTACTGATCTAGAAACACTACCGCTTTGTACACAATATGAAACTTCCTTGTTAGTAGCTTTAATTCACATCAAAACCTCCTTTGTAAAATGTTTTACAAAAACTCCCCTCATTAGAGAAGGCACCATGTAGGGCCAAGTTCCTAATGAGTAAACAAGCTAAAATTTAATGCAATGACAAGGTTTATACAATCAAAACAACACCGTTGATAGGTATGCAAAGACAAACCAATAAGGGTTGGGCCGAGTTCATCGCCAATGGCCGACAGTCATCCACCACTGAGCCCTCTAAAGGGATGGACAGTAATATTTTGAAACCGTAACCCCACGGGCCACCAGGCCCCTTAATTTGGTGGTCAAAATACATTTGGCGCAGTACATTGCGCCCTGAGATGTGTCATATTCTAGTCTGGTTTTTCATTGTCTACCAATTGTGTTTCTGGTTCCTCTATATGGAGCCACTTGAGGCTAGTAACCCCAACATACTGGTATCTAGTACTCTTAGTGTATTTCTCTCAATTGTGCTATTGTTATGACCGCTATTGTTTCCTTTGCTTAACTTCCTCAGTATAGCTAGGCGGCTAACATTGTTTTAATATTCAGAGACTGAACACAACTAAGTCACAGACATGGTGTGGACATGAAGTGACAAAGATCCTTTTAAACCTGGCATGGGGATGTATGTTGGAATTTCGGATGCTTGCTTGGCAGGGATGCGAGTTAATCTGCCTGCTCCCTTCACTGGTGATGGAAGCCAGAGTTTTCTCAGCGGAGTGTGACAGCTGGAGGTTGCTGTGAGAGCGACAGTTGGAAGCAACGGTCACTATGGTGGTGAGCTAGTAAAGATTTACTTGAGCAAGTCAGCTTTTCTGTTACGTGACAGCCTTCCTGATATAGTCAAAAATGGAACACCCTCACCCCCCAAGAAACAACAATAACATCGTCCATCTCGATATTTCACTGTGGACGTGGTCATATGCCAATTTGGTAAACATCACCCAACTCTAAAATTGATAATGATGAAAAATTCATTTCAGAACTAAAAGTTCTGAATTTAACCAAAGATCAAACAATACAGACGTCAAAGACCCAGTAAGGACCAAGTACAGTAGTCTCTGTGCTCCTGAGCCTCAACTACGTGTGCTTGTGTGTGTGACCGGCCACTCTTCGGTTAAAAAAAGTAAACAAATCCCACACAGATGAAAATGACAGACTGCACTCTACACAGCCCCACCAGCCAGCTGTAGGTACAAAGTTTCAACATTCTCTGACTTCTGCAAAAAGCAGTGAAGCAAGTCTGAAAAACAATAGAACCATGCAAAACTTGAAACAACCATTAAAGCGATATTCCACTTTGCGAGATTAACCACGCAGTATATACTCACCACCATGTCGATGTGATGGTGGATGAAAATCTTCAATTTCCAAAACAGTCCTGGAGTTTTAGGAGAAACAGGGTAGCAGCCTCATCCAGTACAATGGCAGTGAACGGTGACCACGGATAAAACGTTAAAAATAGCACACAAAACAAACACAAAATGTCTCCATCCTGCTTGTGTGGTGTAATCCAAGTGTCCGCAAGCTGTGACATTAAAAATTAACCGCAAAAGACGCCATTTTTGCCATGTTTTTAGCAGAAATATTAGCTGTTGCACGTAGCCCGTAGGATGTAAACATGGCGTCGATCTCGCGAGACTTCGTATATATTCTAATGGCCGCACATGCCGAAGTCTCACGAGATCGACGCCATGTTTACATCCTACCGGCTACGTGCAACAGCTGATATTTCTGCTAAAAACATGGCGTCCATAAACCTTAGTGCTCTATTCTACCTTGGGTATCAATTTTAACAGAAAGCTAACCAGGCTAGCGAAGGCAATAACTGAAGTAATAAGCTATTTGATTTGCAAGGACATGCAGGCATATGGCATATGACCCTGAAACTGCAGTGCATGATATCCAGTTCTACATACATATGTAAATACATACGTAATGGACACGCTCCAAAAAAGTTAATAATAATACTTGAAATAAAATATTCTTTGCTATTGATTTTTGCTTTTTTGCCATTGACAATATTTGTTTTTAGCTACCTCCATTCAAACCTCATAATTTATTTACCATAAAATCAAACCATATAAAATCTTAGCTCAATAGCGACCAACTGTTTCTGTATGTAACTGTAGATCATGTATCTGAGTATCGATGCATCTGAGAGGGATATACGAGCACCACTAATGCAAAAACATGATGTGGTTCAAAAAACAGTAACAGCTCTGTGTTATCCGATACTTGTTATTCCTCCTCATAGGAACACATTTTGGTACATTTCAGTGATCATGAACATGCAGTGTCTCAAATTGGTGTGAGCAGCAGGGTGGTAATGATGTAAGCCAGGGAGGAACAGCAGCATTTTATTCCTCTAGCTCTCAAAACACTGTAAACACAGACAGGGGACATGTACAGGTAATCAGGTAACCTTTGTGGGAGGTGGTATGGTAACTGAATTCCATGAGAACAACACCCTCACAGCCCAACACAACCAGCAAAATTTGATCTCTACGTGAACAAAGCCTGATTCAGGTGAGGGTTTTTCCACTGTGGAAAATGACAAGAAGGCTGGAAAGGCATGTTTATAGGGCAGCGCTAATATTAGCATGTCTTATCTCGACAAACTGCATAAGACTGAGGAAATGACGGAAAAGATATCACCGTGGGTTCCATGCTATCCCCCAGGAAGTCACGGAAACTTAAGCAAATCGAACTGATGACCATCAGAATGACAGGGAAATCACCCAGGCTTGTCAGGGCCACTCAATCTCACTCTGATACTGACAAGAGAGGGTAGGGGATATCGCCCCATATCCTGTACTCACACAGCAAAGGCTGCTGTCAAAACTGAGAGAGATGTGGTTCATAACGAACAAACACCTGTTGCCTATGAAATACACTCCACGAGCAGCTGAAGAAAGGAGTAGAAGGCAAATTTGTTTGGGTTGTTTCAATACTCATCTGAGTACGAACCGTAACTGCAAATTTTATTTAGAACCTGAAACAAGCCAAGACGTACTGTATGCTGCTGTCCATGTCAGGAAACAGTTAATGACACTAAATCAGATTGGGTTTATAGAACACATTGAAAATACAGCTGGGTTTGAGATAGGGCTGCATTACGGGGTAAAAATAATCATATTGAAATTATTTTGACAGACATTGCAATTGCCATATGATTCACGATTAGTTTTTGCATCACAATTTCCATTTCCACTGTAAAATAACTATTAAAATCATGATAATGTGACATTTGTTGGGTCTGTACCAAACAAGCATGTTTTCTGACATGTGGAGAATAGGATTTGCAATACTAAAATGAAACCTGAAACCGAAACGATACTAGTTTGATACCCGAAACCAGAACAGAACAGAAAAGAAACAGAAACAGAACGTCCTCAAGAGACATTAACCCTGGACATACAGTATGCTGCAGTAAAACCATGAGACCTACAGAGTGTACAATAGATGTACAAATAAATCTCAACGATTTCATTTTAATTTCATACACACACGGGTCAATTGGTAATCTATGGTTATATTTTTTGGGTCAAATGTTAATATATTATATATTATATCCCTGCTCTGCACAGTGCCCATGTATTACTATATGAATAGTTCCCAAACTACAAACCTTGGTTTTACTAACAGGCCAGTTTCATGTAAATATTAATTCAGCAACCCAGTCACATTTTCTTTTTTTCATGGGAATTATGTTCACTATAGGCACTGTTATATTCTCTAAATTTACAGCGGGAGTCATTGTGCCTTTTTATTGGCCGTTGTGACACGACAGACCCACCTTAGTTTAGGAATGAGGTGTAGCTAGTGACAGTAGCCCTATGCTATTTAGCATTAAACGTTTTAAAAAGCACCGAAACTGGACTCCCAAATAACTTGAGCTTAACACAATGTCACAGGCAACATTGTATTAGACAGTTGAAAACGATCGTTTGAATAGATAGATAGATAGATAGATAGATAGATAGATAGATAGATAGATAGATAGATCTTTATTTGTCTGACCCAAAGGGTGTCAGAAATTTTTCTTTGACAGGGCTCTGATTATTAATTGATTGTTAAAATAATCGCCAACTAGTTTGATAATCGATTAATTTGTTTAAGTAATTTTTAAAGAGAAAAAGTGAAAATTCTTTGATTTCAGCTATGAAAATAATCGGGAGATGCAGCACTAATTATTAAATGACACTCACAACCCTGGCTCCAGACTCTGCTGGATACATGTCAGGCCGAACACCACATCAGTGTTTCCCCGCTGTGCTGGTCAAACCATCCACTATGTCACTGCCTCTAATGTTACTACTTAAGTGCTTTAAGTGCGTCTGCTAAAATTTCTCAATTTCACTGATTAAGTCCTTGAATTGAGTGGATTTTAAGGCATGAATATTCTGGCTTAGCAAAGCAGTCCATTGTTATTTATATGCTGTGTTATTATTTCTGACAGGCACAGAGAAGCTAACATATGCTATTATTGCTTCATTTCCACATCATAGGCGTTAGTGGTGCTTCTATTTAGACATGGAACACACAACAGTTCAACAACCGAAAACTTGAGGCCAAAAACAGACTAAATAAGCCCGAGGCGCCACCTCTAACAAACCCCCTTCAACTATAATTACAGGGGAGACTGCTAAAAGTCAATTTGGGCATAACGGACTCGATGCAGTGAGTGTGACTAATAGCAGAGAGACATGAGGGCAGAGGGGCCCGAGTGTACCTGCTGGGGGCCTTCCCCGTTGACCATAGCTGGGGGTGGTGGTGAGCCCAAGATTGGGAGTTCAGGGCTGAGAAGCTGGCCGGACTCCAGAGGTGGGGTGTGGTCTGCCATGTCTCCCTCATTCACACCACTGAAGAGGTACTCCTGCAACAAAGACACGGCAATCAATGGAAACGTACAAAGTACACCACAAAGATTTGTGGTATCATTGTCTTGAGACTTCCAACCAGCCATTAGACCTGTGCTGAAACCCACATTTACCCAGAATGCCCACAGGATGCAGCAACGCTCTCCCCTCTCCTTGTACATAAGAGCACATCATCACCTACATTTGTACAACTTTGGGATGTGACAGCTTTTAATATGAAGCAGACAAAAAATGTGGATGAGTATATGACAGAATGATAATGATCACTATAAAACGTCCATTTCTACAGATGTTGCAAGTGTTCTCCATTAATAGCACAAACAATATGACAGTGTGACAAATACTGTAATCAAAAAGATGTAAATATTTTTTGGATATGAATGTTGGACAATAAGACACACATCTGCTAAACTCCAAGCTGGTGGATTTTTTCTCCATTTTATGATGATATTAATAACCTCTGAAAGCACAGTTTCCAGTAAAGACGTAGTGACAAGCTGAATGGCAGTTAGAGGAAATTTGACACAAATCATAATTAATTTCCACACATCATCCATTGTTTTCCACAGCCAGTCATGCACTGGCAGCGTTTTCTGGCACAGCAGCTCAGTTGCTGACTCTGAAAGATATTTTCTGATGGCATCAATGAAAGGCCAGGTTAAGCCAGCTGTCCCATCCAAACTAAACAGGCTTGATGATCACAGACCAAAGAGGGTTGATCAGATGTATTTTTTTATAGAATATAAATCATGCCACGTAGGTCAAAGTAATCGGAAACACCCTTTGTGCTATTATACGAGTCTATATGGTCTATTACTCCTATTTGGAACTTGCATAGTCCAATAATTGATTGTGATATCATCCACAGTTGATTAAAATTTGTTTTGGTGTGTACTACACAACAAAAATATAATATATAATAACAAATATCACAAAGTAACTCAAAGACATACTGTGGTAACGGTACCATAATTACAAATATAAATTGTGTAATTCAAACAATAGTGCAATTTATCATATGGCTCATTCCCCTGTAAGCGAGTGCATGTGCTTGATTCAAGATGCATAGGATAAGTACTACTGTGAAAGCGAGATGTTCTGGTCTTGACACTGCATAGTCTTTTACCTGAAGGGAGAAGACTGAGTAAGTGGTTTGCAGGGTGTGAAGAGTCCTTTAAAATTTTCAGACCCTTCCACTGGATGTGGTACAACCAATTATTTTTGACACTGTGTGTAGGACTCTGTCCGTCAGATTTTTCATGGGGATGAAGAGTTAACTTACCATACCACACATATATTGAGAGGGTGAGCACATTTTCTATTACTGCTATGTAAAACCAAACATTGCAAAGTCTGACACTCTAAATTTTCCTAAGCTGTCTCAAAAAGAGAAGACTATAGTATTCCTGAGGAATTTCAAATGATCCACTCTCTCTACTTCTTGGTTGTTAACAACCAGCAGTCGTAGCTCTACCTGGGCATTGCAGGAAGAGAGAAAAAAATTACCCAGAAACAGTGATTTAATGCTTCTGTGCTCTTTCAGCATCTCTCTCAATTTTTGTTGAGGTGCAAACGAAGTTACTGTATTAACAACAATACTTCACAGCAGAGCTGAAAAGTGGTTATTGCTAAACCACTGTTCAGTCTTATAAAGGAAAGCTCTCCCTTCCTACAAAAGTAAGATAGCTGAATTGTTTTTAAAAAAAATGAAACCAATACACAAGTGCGTCTGCCTAGGTTAAAAAAAAAAAAAAAAAAGGAGAGAAAATCTTTTTCAAAACCCCTGGATCCAATTATCCTTTCAATGGATTAAAAATAAACATACCCTTCATGACACAAGTAAGAAGAAAAGACAAACTAGACATCAGCTGTCATACTGTATCGTGCATGATGTTTGTCTGGTGACAGGTAACAACAACTTACTAAGCACAACAATGGGTCTGTATGAAGTTAATACAGTGATTAGGAGGGTGGGGCACATGAGAAGAGAGATGGGAATTAGTAACTGTTGCACATGGAAAAATGTTAACCCCTTCGAGTGAAAAAGACAGTTCCTCAGACTCCATAATGCAAGTATAAGTGTCCACTGCTACGTTTCACATTAAAAAAGACACAAATATCCAGACACTAATCACGGAGGCATTTAATGTCTTCTAAATTCAAACGCAAATCAACCAAGAGGTACCACACATAAACTCATGTCAAGTCAAAATGTTTGGGAGCATCCAGGGCAGATACAGCTCCTTTAAAGACACTGAAACGATATAAGACTCAAGAGTCAAGGGGCCACACTGAGGACTGACCACTTGTGAAAGACCGTGTAAAAAGAACAAATATTCTGTCAAAACAACAGAACACCATGAGAGAAATGGAACATGTGTCCTTGAACCTAATTACAATCTAGCGCATGCGCCCCTAAACCCTCACAGTGATCTGGCTTATCTGTTGGCTTTAGCCCCTCCCCTCCTTAAGCTTAAACAACAAAGTCAGTTTACAGTGTGATGGTCAATGAACTGGGTTTGAAGGAACTACTGGTGCAGTAAAGGACCAACACTAGATTAACCTAGTATCACTAGCAGGCTTTAAATGATGACAGGCTCCTTCATTAGGCCTCCGAGTCAATCACTGCAATCCCTTTACAGTATAATACAATCACAACAGCTACCAAGGGGTCAGTGAACGGAGAAGACACAAAAGAAGGATCCCTGATCACAGGCACTTCTCTTTTTTACATCTGACATCCACATTTCAAACACATAATGAAGCCCCGAGTGACATTCAGGAAATTTTTAAGAGTCAATTATTCATTTTCCAAATATGATGTCATTTGATTAGAGTGAATGTGTGATTACAGTGTGTTTTTTTTAAATATTCCAGTTATTACGTACTTGGAGTTACCTGTGAAGGGTGCATAACTGAACCCACTGCGTAGGTACTTTCCCCTGTTTGATCCTGTGATCACTTTATGAACAGACGCTGCTATAAAAGTTGCTGATAAGTCATCAGAAATCTCCACAGCCTCCTATTAACCAGCTAAAAACACCAGCTGACCCTGTTGTTAAACTCCAGTTGCACTGAAACCTCTCCCGTTGCAGTACAATAAACATGACTTCTACATTGAAGTTGTGGTAACATCTGTTGTTACCCTGACTGTACATTATATTTGACTGTGGTTGATAAGAGCACGACAGCTGTTTTTCAGTTATAGTTTTGGTGAAAAGGGGAAAACACCCTGAAAAACTAAAATAATAGGATAGTTTGTTCTATTTATTCCTCATTGTTGAGTATTAAACAAAGGCACATACAAAATCATGATAACGATGAGGGGAAAGTTAAAGCGTTACATGCTGGCCAGTTTCTAATGACAACTAAAATTAATCTGGGTTTTAACTAGGGCTGCACAATTGATCATAATAACACCAAAGTCACAGTAGGGCCAAGTGCAATATCCAATTTGCAGAAGACACAAATGTTTGATAAAGGAAAAATATGTGACAAAACAGCATTATAATGAATTACTGTAGTGCGGCAGAGATGGCCTGGCCTACAAATCATGTTCTCCAGATGTAAGAAAACATGTTTGTGCGATACAGACAAAATTATAGCGCAGTCACAATAACTTAAAGCTGGGCACAATATCAATATTATGTCATTACTGTGACGCGACATGAGATAACACCTTAGATTAGGGATATCTTGATATGGCAATGGTGTTGTTATCTCCTGGTTTTAAAGGCTGCACTACAGTAAAGTTACGTAATTTTCTGAACTTGCCAGACTGTACTAGCCATTATATTGTTTGCCTTTACCCACACAGTCATTATATCAACATTACTCCTGATTGTTTATCAAAAATCTCACTGTGTTAATACTTTGTGAAACACAGTCAGTCCTACAATATTTTTGCAATATCAATATTGAGGTATTTGGTCAAAAATATTGTGATTGTTTGATTTTATCCATATCGCCAAGCCCCACCTTTCATAGTGCTGGGTAGTTTAATCTAAAGCAATGCATCATATTCTACAAGATCATCACTATTTGAGAATTTATGGCATGTTATTTTAAAGAAAATATGTATATCAATGAAATGTTGAGATGTGATTTTTAAGCCACATCACCAAGCCCTACAATATCTGTCAAAATAATAGCAATGTTGTTTTTTCAGCCCTAATTTTAACCTAATGTTGAATGTTGAACTCTTGAGGACATGTTTTCCTTATGGCAGCAAGCTTCACAGGGTGTAACAGCTGTTTATCCATTTGTTGCATGTCCTGTATTTGACTTAGCCTTACCGTCACCCACTTAGCTAACCCTATCTTTGCCTTAACCTTAGTTAACACTACTGAGACCAGGTCTACTCGGTGATATATAAAACATGGCACACTCTTTATACTAAAGTCAATATTCAGAGGTAATGTTCCTTATTTGCCATGGCTATGTTAACTGCAGCCAACACAATTGTTTACTCTAGCTACAGGTGTGTGTACTTGCTGTTATATCACAGCTGTTCGTGGTCCAACGGCAACATAATATTGCAGCAAGTTAATTAACAACCTCAGACTTTACTGTTCCTCTTGAAAGAAACATGCAATACACGATAACGTTAGACAGTAACACAGTGAGTTATTAGCAATAGCGCAGCTTACGTTACTCACTCAGTGAGTCAGTGGACACAGCAGCAGCAGTCTGGACTGACACGCCGATGCACCGGGATGATTCTTCTTCTGCAACTCTTCCACAAATGTTTCACGTCAGCAAGCTCCGAGGACCTGCTACCGTCTGCAACACCTGAGACTGATACCTTGCTAGCTACTGCCAAGAAAAACACACGACACGGCAGAATGTGACATGCTAACGTTAGCTACCTAATGCTACCTAGCTAATAGTTAGCAAGATGAAGATGTGCTTTAGTCGTTATAAGGAACGACGCTCGCTCGCACTCACTACACCAAAAACAGATCAGAGCAACTAGCGAGCGACAGCGACGATGCAAAGTGACAATAAATGTCGGCCTAACTGCCAATTTTATCGAGATAACTTTCCATCCAACCCTGCTCCTCGCATAAAAGTCAGGAATTTCGCCATCGCTTACAGGGCTCTGTGCGCATGCGTGTTACAGCAAATCATGACGAATCCCAAATTCCAAGATAGCTAAGAAGACGCATTTCTAATATTGTCACATAGTTTCAGATTTGTCCCAAACATTGACGAGGTCTGTATCCGCAGTACAGTTAAAATGAACTTTATCTGCCAACCTACATTTTCATTATTTTAAGGGAGACCGTAAGGTTGACGTGTCTATGATCGGTTTGTCCACCCAGTCAGCTGCAGGGAATCGTGTGTATGTGCTGAAACGAGAACACCACATTTATTTCTCATGTATGAAATCTTACCAGGCTCCAGTTTTACTCTGGCGGACTACAGATATCACCAGACAAAGCTGATCCGCAGCCAGCTCCCCTTTGGACTTTTCCGGTCCACCTTAACAGTATCATAAAGGGTGCCACTGGTATTGTTCATTCATTTTTATTTTTCTGTAGGCTACGGAAAATACCATGCGGGAAAAATGAGTACCGATAAGTAGCCTGGAAATAAATACATTAAAAATCTATTTTAAACATTGCATTTTGCAATTAAAAAAATATCCCCATGCCACTCCGACTCTGTCATTGTCTAAATTATATGGCAGATATTATAAATGTATTCTGAATTAGGGGAGACCAGGGGCCAGTGTAACATTCTTTACGTTTTCCTGCAAAACTCACATGCCACCTGATATACACTAGTTATCTTAAACATATTTCCCAAGTATACATTATGTAGTTAGTATAATAATATCAATGTACTAATATTATACTTGTAAGTGTACAACTTTAATAGGCCTACTTCTTTGGACTAAATTGGTCCACTTCTTAGTTTATTAAAGTATACTTGAAGTATAGGTGAGTAAGCTTTATGTATACAAATTATTTACATATACGATTTATTTTGTACTGCAACTATACTGTGAACTATACTACAAGTAAACTTACAGGTATACTATGAGTTTACTAGTTAGAAACTTTGCCCACTTTTTAGTTTATGGAAGTATACTCTCAGTAAACTACTACTTTAATAGTTTTTACACTGCAAGTATACTTGTAAATTTTATGCAAGTGAACTTAACATCATACTTATACATAGTTTACTATTTATATATTAGTTTTGCACTTTATTTTTTATACATGAAATATACCTTTAACTGTAGATTTTAGGTGGACTACACACAAAAATTCACAAGACTCGGGATTAAGAACATTTTTTTCTTTGAAAATCAAAATTTTTAAACAAATAGGTTTTGTATTGGGTGCCATATGGTTGCAATGTAAGAGTGTAACAATGACAACTCAAATCTCAAAACAAATACAACAAACAGTATGAACACAGTCTTTTAATATTAGAATATGTGCCATGCAAGAGCCTCTCTGTACTAATCAGCCCTGACTTAGACACTTTAACACAACATTTTCTGATGCACAACCTTTAGTCAAAAACTACCTAATATGTACATAATTACAGTATGTGGACAGCAAAACAACAGATCAAGGGACAGTATGTAAAATTAGTAGCATTAGAAAAAATATTTCATACTTAAATTACATGCTTTTATTTTACCCAAGAAACAACACGTTTCTATTAAGTTTGTAATATATTGAGCTTCCATTCATCCATCTAAAAGAAAATGAACGAATTACCTCACAGTTTATATTAAAGGCACACATTAAACTTACCATCACATATGATTTCACTTGATATCTTCATGAGCATGTCAGATGAGAGTCTGTAAAGCTTCGGCACAAGCAGGTGCAGTGTGTCCTGCACTGACATGCACTGAGACCAGGATACTCATGGCTCCACCTGCTGGACTTTATAAAGGCTGCTGTTTTTTCTACCAAAGTTAAAGCTGAGGTGAAAAGAAGTTCACTTCTGCAAAACTTTTTTTTTTTTTTTTTAAGTCAAACAAAGCTTCATTTCCTGATGACCTCTTGAGACAGTTTGCATTTGATTTTTCTATTTTGTCTCCAGTTTTCAGGAAGAAGAGTCCATGAGAAGTAGAGGAAACAGACAAAGAAAGTGTTAAGGACTAAGGAACCTGCCAAGAAAATTCAGCCTCAGGTGTTTGACAGTTTATAGGCAACAGTCACAGTGTAACAAGACATAACAAACAAACAAAAAAACTGCACCTCAGTAAGCAAAACAGGATAGATATGGGGGACGACACAAAATAGTAGCCTATTATAAGTTGGGGTTTTTTTTTGTTTTTGTTTTTTTACATGATATTAATAGTCCAAATTAAATACAGTGTGTGATATTTTATGTGTCATGATGCTAATAATAATATACATTCAATATACAAATTATGTATACAAGCAACAACAATCATTATATACTCATTATCCAAAGGCTCATAATCTTACCTTAATGTCTTTCTATTCAATCAGTCAATTAGTAATGGTAATGGGCCTACTATTACAATTTTGTTTTATGGATTGTATTGCCCATTTACACCCATTTTCAATATTCAGAATAAACAAAGATATATTTTAAGGTTGTATTCAATAAAAAACAAACAAAACTGCTTCAGAAAAAGATATGACTCTTGCTGGGAAAGCCTTTGATATTTTATGTTTTAAAGAAGTTTATTTATGTGTCACAATTAAAAAATATATTTTAAAATAATGCAAAAAAAAATTTAAAAAAAATGCAAGAGCATCCATAAAATATATGGTCAAATAATGAAGTGCTGTCAGGTCATAAATCCAGAATGTTGGTGGTTGTTCCTCCTCTGGAGATCAGAAAGTACTTGTTTAATAACTGTCTCACTGTCAACTATAGTCTGCTGTAATTATGCTGTGATTATTACTACTGCAAATCATATATTACATAGTTTTAAACATACACCTACAATTATGTGCAGCAGTTCTGTATATTTAGGTGGCAATGTTTCATCGAAAATGCAATATATAACAGATTTATCATATTTATCAAACTGTACACCAGCCTGTTAAATTCATCCCAGACTTCTTGACCTCAGAAACTATAGAGTCATAGGAGCGCCATAAAAACAAAATAGAAACATAAAGATAAATAAATAAATAAATAAATAAATAAATAAATAAATAATAGGTTTTGTTGAGGAAATGAAATTTGGAAATAGAAAGACAAAGAGCAAAATAGGCTATGAAAGAATAATCATTTTGATTTCTATTCATATGTATTTGTTTATTTATTTCTGTACATGTGTGTTTTATACATTTAAAAAATATATATTTATTTTTTGCACATAAATTACTTTTTTCTGTATATTTTTAAATTCTTGCTCTATAAGATATAAATAAAGGCATGCATTAATAATGAACAAATAAATATAAAAATAAATAAAAATGCTTATAGCCTATTTGTTCTTTTATATTTTGTTATTTGTCTTTATATTTAGACATTTTTTAAATTTTACTTACTTATTCTTTTATTTATTTCTCTGTCCACATTAATTAATTCATTCATTTATTATATTATTTGTTTACAGATTTAGCCTATTCTTAGTCCATTAAAATATACTGCTGTGTCTCATCTTCACTTACTGCTATCAAATTATTGGACTTTTTTAATGTTGTTGTTACATAGCAACTCCATGACACAACAACTCTGACAGGAAGTCTTCCTGCAGAGCATCCGTCCTGCTCTCTGACTCTTATTTTTTAGACTTTTTATCAGCATTCATCAGCCATTAAGTTTTTTATAATTACTTAATCCCCGATATTTTTAAGTGTCAATTTGACATGGTTGCTCACATTAAACGTAAATTGATGCCAATTCCGACTACCATGAACGCACCATCCCACTACAGGAAGTAAGGTGGTGGTGTTTTTTTTCTCCGTCGGTGGTGCAGCGATCGAAGCTAACAAACTAACTAGCTGCTACCACAGCAACTGATGTGAAGGTAGACCCGCACAAGACTGCCAAGATGACAACTTGATTCGCCAAATATGTCGACTGACAATTTTTCAATGTTTCAATGCTCACTGATTACAAAACGACACCGCGGACGAAACACTAGCTAGAACAACAACAACAAGGTAACGTCAACAGTTTGAACAGCCCTGACGCTGTTTAAGCTAGCTTAACAGTTTGTTGTTGGATAGTTTGATAGTGAAGCTACCGACGATGCAACATGCTAACGTTACTTTCGTGTTGCTAGCTTTAAAAATGAGGCTGCAAGTTTAAAAAAAAAACGAAACAACCTGATAATTTTGCAGTGTTTGTTTGTAGCCTTTCTGGCAGTTGCTAATTTTGAGTGTTGGGCATCCCGTTAATGTGTAGGTGGGGAGTTCATAAGGTCTGGATTCATATTAAGTGCAACTTAATGTTATTGTTCACTGAGAGGCAGAAACTCTAGTGTTAACAGATAGCATTAACTTATAAAACAGGTAATTTGACACTTCCAGGTTTGATAGATATGATACAGGGTTGCATCTCAATTTTATTTATATTTCACTTGAGAATAAACATGCGTTTGGAGGAAGGCTTTAACCATTGGAGACAAGCAGCTTTTATCAGCATAAATGATCTTGGAAAAAACTGAGTCAGGCTGATATTTAATATGATGCCATTTGATCACAGTAGCTCCATTCAAGAATAGAAATACATAAAGCATAGCAAGCATAGAGAAATGATACGAAAATAGAAATAAGTATGTAAAACATGTAAGAAAAAATGTGCACTACATTGCACTACAATCTGCAACAATAGAGAGAAAAACAGAAAATAGGAAGTGTGTAAAAATATATATACAACAATATATACAATGGTGTACACATAAACAGTGTAAACTAACCATAATGTTGAAGTTGGGGTGTTTCAATAAGTGTTTTATGGTGCAGAATATTGTAAATAGGAGTAAATGGTTGAAATGTTCAGTAAAGGCCAAATAAGTAATGGAGTATTAGTGCTGGTGTAAACCAGTATCTTGCACTATTGAATTATTATAGAGAGTATTGCACAGTTGACTTACAGAGGCTGAAATAACCCATTTCAAATCAATTTATGTGGACATACCACCCTGAGAACATGATGATGTAAGTTAAAAAAAACAAGGAGAGTACATCCATAATACACATATGGTTTGGTCATTGTATATGAAATATTGTGTCAGGATTTAGATCTGATAGAGTAAACACATATGTAGAGGTGACATAACCTGGACTTCACTCATTCTGTCAGTAAACACACACTAATGGGTTCACGTCAGTCAACAGTATACAGTTTTAATCTGTCTACAAAACTGGGCTCAGTGCCCAGTTGCTGTCTGTGCGGAGCACTTTTGAGACATGGTTGCTGATAATTTATCCTCTCAGCTTTCCCTTCATGCATTTGTTTCTACAGACTGGACAACATTTAATTATCTATTTACAGTATGTTTTCCTTTTGGCATATTTATTCAACAGCCAAGTTTGTCCTTCTTTTGGTCAGCTTTTTGCGATTTTTCATTTTTAATAACTGTGTGCAATCAAGAATATATTAACCTGACTGGGAATGACTTAAAAACCTGCTTGACTGACTCAGCATTTTATCATATGAATTAATTATCATTTTCAAACAATATCCAAAGTACAGTGTTTAGATAAGGAAACATTCACATGTTAGAAGAAGCCTTTTTGATTTATATCTTTCCATTAAGGCCTTTTCCAACATTTCCAGCTCGTGTTCACTATATATTTTTAATTAAACCTATATGACTTGTATTTACATCTGTTTAATTGTTTTCTGTCCTCCTTTCACAGCTGAGTAGCATGCTGGACGTGGGGAAGTGGCCAGTGTTTGCACTCCTTCCTCCTGAGGAACTCCGGCTTATCCGGCAGGCTTGTGTCTTTGGCAGCGCAGCAAATGAAGCCCTCTATGTCACAGTTAACGATGAGGTAACAAACACTTTAGCTTTAAGCAAGGGAGCTTTAATCCTCTTGCTTACAATAAGATGTGTTCCGAGACTTGATAGACTGCCCTTTTATAATATTGATTTGCTTATTTTGTATTTAGAAGTGGATATAAAAATGCTGCAGGCCTCTCACTCTCTTGTTGATGCAGGTTGCAGTTCCAGGCAAAGGGATAAGCAGATAGAATGAGGCTATCTTTAGCTAATACCCAAGCAAGCTCCATTTTTATCCTGTGGAAAGGTGTAGAGCATGCTTCATCTTGCCACCGTTGCTCATGTGTTTGTCCCTCTGGCAGTTTGTTGACAGTTTATGTTTCGGAGCAGTCAGCTGTGGCGTATAAAAAGATATTTAGGTGGATTTCACTAAAAATTATGGGGTATATCACGTTCCACAGTGTCTGTGTGAATAGTTATTACTGTAGTTGATATTCTTTCATACAGTTTCGTAACATTTGGGTAGGGCTACAAGTAACAATTCATTTCATTATCAATTAATCTGCCTATTATTTTCATGATACTGTTTTATTTTATAAAATGTCAAAGAAATGTGACATCACAATACATCACAATATCCCAGAGCCCTAAGTGACGTCTTTGACATCAACAGTCAAAAACCCAAACACTCTTTTCTTTTCTTTACTATCATAAATGACAAGGAAAAGCAGCAAATCCTCAACATTTCTGAAGCTGGAACCAGCAAATGTTTGATATTGTTGCTTGAAAAAATTAATGATTAATAGATCATGAGAAAAGTTTGCATATCATTTTCTTTTAATTGATTAATAGATTAAGTGAATAATTGTTGCAACTCTAATTCTGGGAAGGGAGTAAGAAATTGCGGGAGACATTTTTCTCTGTTTTCTGAAATTTTATATTACCAGTAATTAAAATATTGTAAGGAGACGGTGGAATATAAATTGAAAAGAATTTATTTGATATAGACTGTGAAGTTACTTCTCACAGTTTTGACTTTTCCATTCCTGTCTTGTTTTGTCTGCAAACTAGATATATTCAGTTTAATGTCATAGAAAACTAAAGCAAAGAAATCTTAATATATTGAGAAACTAAAATCAGATCTTTTTTTTTTCTCACAGAATGACTAAAAAATACTTGATTATTAAAATAGTTGGTTATTAGTTTAATAGTTGGCAGTTATTTATTCATCTCCCTGTATGTAACCAAATATTTTGTGTTTAATCAAGTGTCCGCATTTAAACATCAGAATGTGGCATGTACGTGTCGAATATCAGACCCATTCCTTCAGTGATGTTTGGTCTTTTTAGGTTTTTGCTTTGGGCACCAACTGCAGCGGCTGTTTAGGGCTCGGAGACCTTCAAAGCACTATTGAGCCGCGCAGGATTGATGTCTTGTGTGGAAAGAAGATTGTGTCCCTAAGCTATGGAACAGGACCACATGTGGTTATCGCTACTGCAGGTAATCCAGTTCAGAAAATTTTATTTTTCCCCGAGGGGAAATGTCCTCAGAAGGCTCAGGAATGACATCACAAACGACAAGATGATGCACGCAAACATCTAGAATCTGGCTTTATGATGATGCAGGGTCATTGCTGCCCACACGTGATCAAAAGTTATGTCATTTAAAACAAAACGGTGCAATAACTTGTGTTCAGACTTCAGAAGTTATGTGAATTAATACGGCTGTCAGCCGGAGGTGTTGGTCTGTTACAAGTGGCCTGATGATATGCTGACATTTAAAAGTTCAGTGTGTTTTGTGCAAAAGTGGCCGTCTTGATATTTGTGGGTAAACTAGTGTCACAGCGTTGCATGAAACATTAGACGACTGTTGAAACCCTTACTGGTCAAATTTGCCCTTGACCAAAGAAATTAGTTATATTCACATACAAAAATGTCGTTGCCAATTTAACGGTCATTTTATCTACATGGCACATTTCATTACAGGTAAACTCAAAGTGCTTTACATTGAGTGACAAAATACGAGGGCCTGACAGATACTGGATTTTTGGGGCTGATAATGATTTTAGGGTGAAAGAAAAATTCAGATATTCGCGATATTGGCTATATTATGAGGACAGAATATTTTACAGTTTTACAATAAGCCTTATTGTCCAAAATGATATCAGGTCACCACTATTTTCAATAATGATATCTAATAAATAGAGCAAAATGTATGTATATATCAAACTTGAATTAAGAAGAAGGATTAAATATACATTCTGCCCATGAACCTAAAAACTAAAAGTAATCTGGATTATTAAAAAAAAGGTTCTCATATCAACAAATTGTATGTCAGTGCAGATACAGCTGTGATAGGCTAGATGTATCTGTCTGGCTTCAGTATAAGCTTCATGATCAAGCGGGAGCATGTATAGGTTTAGGAGCAGTGGCCCAAGGACTGAGCCTTGAGGAACCCCAAAGAAGAAGAAAAAATGTGTCTGCAAATTTAAAGCTACCTATTCAAACATAAAAAGAAGCATTTTGTTTCCAACGAATCAAATTTAAAAACTTCAGTTACTCCAGTTAGTGGTCTAAATAAAACTTAAACATCATCAGGAAACATTACAAACACTTGTTGTCGAGTGTCAGTTCTTCTATTACAAGACCAAATCAATTAATTTTAGAGTGATAGCAGGTATTGATTTTAGGTTTATATTTTTCTTTTATTTACATTTGGATCATGAGTTGTGCTCTTTATCCAGATATCCTTACCTGACTATAAATGTTGCAGGGTCGACTGCTTCTTATCTTTTAATAGAATATTAACCACTGAGACAACATGAATGAAAGTTTGCGGTCTGCTGTGTAGATGGAGAGGTCTTTGCTTGGGGTCACAATGGCTACAGCCAGCTGGGCAATGGGACCACCAACCACGGACTGACCCCTGCCCTCGTGTCCACCAACCTCCTTAGCAAGAGAGTGACGGAGGTGGCCTGCGGCTCCCACCACACTATCGCCCTCACCACTGATGGAGAGGTAAGCCGTCATCGGTTGTTTTCTTCAGCTTCTTTCTGCTTAATCTCTGTGCTTATTTGGACAGTGAACGTTTATCTCCGTGTTCAGGTGTACGCATGGGGTTACAACAACTCCGGCCAAGTAGGTTCAGGGTCCACTGCCAATCAGCCGACACCACGCCGGGTCAGCAGCTGCCTGCAGAACAAAGTGGTGGTTAACATAGCCTGCGGTCAGCTCTGCTCAATGGCTGTACTGGACAATGGAGAGGTAACGGGTCACAGCAATCTGCACGTTTAGCATGAGCAAGTGAATCAAAAACCGAAACTTTCCAGCAGTCAGCAGCGTTGGCAAAGGCAAACGTCTATCACACCTAAACAAAAGATGCCGAATTAAGCAGTTTGTGCATTAGAGGCATGGCCAATCATTTCATGTTTACCTGTTCTTTAGAAACATACTGAGTAGTAGAGAGAGTGCAGGGGTGGAGGGGTTGTTTATTTGAATCTATTAAGTCCCAGAAGTGTCCAGAAAAACAATTTGAACTACCCTGAGGTGAAAGTACACTGTCCCAAAATTAAAGTGCCATTCATTTACTTTATTATCATCTATGTTTGTTAGTTGTTAGTGGCATGGTAAAAACACATTTAAAATGAATTTTCGAGTATTTCGAGTTAACTGTTCAGTTCAGATTAAAGCACTTTGTAGTCAACAGCTACTAGGGTGTAATGGAGGTTTAGATTAATTTAAGAATGTTTAAAGTATTGTATTCTTATGTATTTTAGTATACTATTAATACATCCATGCTCACGACACTACATTCAGTAGTCTTGCTCAGTGTCCCGCCCACAGCACATTGGTGAGATGTCACAAGTAAAAGCCAATCAGCACTGAAGGTTGAAGGCTGCTCTGGTGAGCGGAGCTGTTTTATGAGTCAAAGGAAAGACAGTAGATATCACAGAAGTTACAATGAACGTCAGAATCTTATGATTCATTTCTGTGATGACAAACACGCTCACCTACGCCAGAGAAAATGCCCAAAATCACAGCCTACGGGATTCACTTAATAGAGGCAAACACGACAGCTTTTTAATCTGTCGCTCTTCCTTTTTTTGAATACTCTGTGCCTCAAAGTGCTTCAGAGTAAAACACTGCATGTATCTGTCTTGTCTTTTCACTGCAACGAAAGCACGATCCCCATCTATTGAGGCGGTTAGTCCTCTGCAGCGGCCATGGGTTCGATTCCAGCTTGCGACCCTTTGCTGCATGTCATCCCCTAAAATCTTTCTCCCCGTCTTCTGTCATCTCTACAGCAGTCCTGTTATAATAAATCCACAAAAGCCAGAAAAAATACTCACAAAAATACATAAACATTAAGCCTCATAACACTTAAATCCTACTCGTTTCAGAGGCTCGTTCCTGGTGAAGCTCTATGTTCGCTCCAAACACAGTTTCTACCCTCCCGGGGACGACAGGATGTCATTACTCCCGAACCCCCTGGTCTCCCTGACTCATTGATCCTATATCTGACTCGGTTTCACCCAGTCCTGAGGGATGATGTAAAATACAAAAGAGCTGTTCTTGAGTCAGGTCGCTGGTGGCCACCCCTCCTGTTAAAAATGAACAAATTGAATCCTGCACATAACCACTAAAAGAAAGTCAAAGAGAAATTGTCAGAAAATGCACATGAGCTCCTAATATGTCAGATTTTGCAGTATTTGAAATACATCCATATAAAAGCTAATGTTAAATAAAAACAATTATCCCCCTCACTAATGCCATGATGCAGCATGGTTACAGTCTGAATGTATCCCCTGTTTGTAGATCTACGGCTGGGGCTACAACTGCAACGGACAGCTCGGTTTAGGGAACAATGGAAATCAGCAGACCCCCTGCAGGATCGCTGCTCTACAAGGGATCAACATCATCCAGGTAAGAGCCACAGAGAGATGAATCTCATAAAGCTGTTTATGACTATTTATTTCAATTAGCGTTAAGCTAAATCGCACCCTTCCTTCCGTACGCAGGTCGCCTGTGGATATGCACATACACTGGCGCTTACAGACGAGGGGTTTGTTTACGCCTGGGGAGCCAACTCGTACGGGCAGTTGGGAACAGGCAACAAGAGTAACCAAGCTCTGCCCACGCTAATAAACACAGACAAGGAGAGGTGAGTACTCTGCTTTTACCTCGGCCTCAAATAGCAGCGACACCTCACCACCACCACCACGACAGGTCACTGAGGGGTCACATGACACGATCCTGAGAGAGGAATGTTTGTAGTCACTAAATGCCTCAAAGGTATAAATGTTTTAACATCACAGAGTCATAAGAGAATCATTTCTGACTCTAGAGAAACATTATAAGAGAAGTAACTGTGGAAATCTGCTTCTGTTTGTCTGTGATTGAATTCCTTCTTTGGCTCCCAGCCACATTTCAACATGGAGTCTGCTTAAGATATCTTAGTACTATTATATATTAGTGGTACTTGAATTTTTGAGGTCCGTTTTTTTTTCTTCTCTAGGATGGTGGAGGTGGCTGCATGTCACACCAGCCACACGTCAGCTGCCAAGACCCAGAGTGGGCAGGTCCTGATGTGGGGCCAGTGTCGAGGTCAGGCTGTCGCCAGCCCCCACCTCACCCACTTCAGCACCACGGACGACGTGTTCGCCTGCTTCGCCACACCAGCAGTCACGTGGCACCTCCTCTCAGTCGGTAAGAGTCTTACAGGAAAATAAAGATTTCTAAAAGTGAAGAGGAGACGATATTTCCACAACAGTTTCTTGTAGGGCTGTAACAATAAATCATCATTACAAATCATGTAATTGACAATTCATGCCATTTTTTTGCACACTTAGGTCATGACTGGCTAGATTTCTTTTATTTTACTGAAGAATGAAAGGAGAGGTGCTTTGAGTTAAAAGGAAAAATAAATTTCATATGAGCAAAAAATATGAGATCAGATTTATTGTTTAATAAAGGACATTTTTCAATCAGTCATTTTAATTTATTTTTATGATATCCTGATCCTGATTAATATTGTACCGTGAATTTTTAATCACCCCTACATCCCTAGTTTTTTGTGAACCATTTGTCCCATTTACCCTGCACTCTTAGGTAATCATACCATGCAGTGGACACGTGTATACAAATTCCTGGAAACGGTCTAAGAAAATAAACAGGAAATGCTGTTTCCTGTCAAGTGCCAATCGATCTCATTTGAATTCTAAACTCAAACTGAGGAGCATGTCGCAGAACATGTCACTTTGAGATCTTTGTTTACGCTCCATTTCGTAAAGTTAATGACATCCCTCTGAAAAATCTGTTAAACCAACAACACAGAAACCATCAGTGCTCCCGCAAGTGCAATCTGTTCTAGTCTGTTACCTGTTTAACTG
>JAJHUR010072419.1:0-14698 GCA_027495735.1 Lutjanus campechanus | reverse complement strand
TTTTTTTTTTTTTTTTTTTTTTTTTTTTTTTTTTTTTTTTTTTTTTTTTTACCCCTGAAGGCTTGGATGGATACACAATTGTGCTGAGTCATCCTCCTTTCATGTCCTAAATCTAGTTCAGCCTGGTTTTGTATTGGTGGCCTATATTTCAAGGCTGTATACTTTTCAGTTTGCTCAAAGTTGTGCGGGATCAAATGCCTGCTGATGCAATTTGGTCACGAATCAGACCCAAGAACAGAGACGGCAGCTGTAAGCGGGAGCAGTGGGAAAGGCATTGAAGGACTGATGTGAATTTTGTAGACTTATTTATTTGTGATAATGTTACACACAGTATCACTGCGCTGAAACTCAGATAAGACAAAATGTACATTGATTCTTACCTCCAGTGAATTTATTGCAAAAATCATCCAGGTGTAGGAAGCTAAAGCAATGTACTGATATTGATTTTTTTTTAGGTGGCTAAAATGTATTTTGCTGCTGACCCTGTCCATATCAGTTTGAGTGTACACTATATTAAAAAAAATGTAATGGCTTTACCTTGCTGGCAGGGAGCCCTTTTTGACAGGAAACCACTCCTATATAAGCCAAATATCAATCTCTCCAAACCAACCAGACTCCATATGCAAAATCCGTAGTTTTACTTTGCAGAAAACAGGAGTTGGTGGTCTACTGCTGCTTTGATCGGTTAGTTTGTTTGTGTTTTTGTGTGAACTCCATGGTCAGTTCGGACTCATCTAAGTCCATTTTTTCTTCACAAAAATTTGCTCTGGAGCTCTACATTTTAAAATATGTAAATATGTAGACCACAGTCATTTTAGCATACTGTTAAGAAAATGTTACTTTAATTTACTGTACAGTGAACACAATGACATAAACAAACTAACCAATCGAGACAGCTGTAGACCAGCAGCTCTTGTGTCCTGTGAGGTAAAATTGCTCATTTTACCAGTGGAGTTTGGTTGGTTTGAAGAGAGGGATATTTGGCTTTCATAACAGAGTATTTTCACTGCTTTCCTTTGCCATCAAACAGCCTTTTCTGATGGAAAACACTAAGTATAGCATACACTTAAACTGAAGTTGATTTTTTTTATGTGGGCCCCTTTATAAGAGGCTAAAATATGTTTTGCTGCTGTAGTGCTTAGCTTCCATGCCGGTACTCCTCTTTGCTTCTCCAGACAAGGGGTGGGCCAACCGCAATATACTGTAGGTAATACAATGACTCTGGATAAGTACCTCTTACAACCCTATTTCAAATAATCTGACCTATCCCTTTAAATAATATACTGTGACTGCATCCTCTTTTTGGCTGTCAGCAAAAATAGAAATGTTAGAATGGCTATAAATACCCCAGTGAGAGATGTTTATCTACTTCACCATCACTTTGGAGTATTTTCTGCTCACAATGACATGTGCAGAGGTGCAGCGTGATCTAGCTACCAAGGTAACCTGGCTCTGCCGCTGAGGGCTCTGAAAGGAGCTTGCAGGGTTAATTAATTAGACATGAAGTGACAGAAACAGAAACAACATCTGAGACCGCCACAGACGACGAGACAGAGTCAGGTTCAAGCCTCCTAATTTCAACTGAGGACGGAGCCCCTGGAAGTTTTCAGAGAGGTTTTGTTCTCTTGTTTTCTGTTGACATCTTAATATGTGGAGGTTAATTTCTGTGTGCTCCGAGGGAGGCAGTAATGAAAGGAAAAGCCATTAGCCGTGCATATAAGAACCACCTCCCTGCCTCTTGTGCGATCCAGATCTCAGAAATCAGAGGCAGATAATGTCTAGAGTACAAATGACAGTCCATATTTCCATGGCAGCAGCCCAACAGAGCGTTTTAGCTCAATTTAATATTTGATAGGACCCCTTCCTGTAATGGAAACCCTGTGTTTCAGATGTACCTTATGGGGGGAAGCTCACAATGGACAGGATGTGGTGAGAAGTCTGGATGTCAGCTACAAAAACAAAGAAAAGATACAAACTACCCACAAGTTGTGGAGCGTGCCGGTGGGTGAAACTCAACTCTAATGAGTGACGTCTTGTGCGCTCCATCGTTTGGAATCATCGCTGTTCTCTCCTTTGTGCATTCAAGTCAATAGCACCCCGCGGGCACTGTGTAGAATCCATCGCCACGTCCAATGCATATTAAAACAGCCATCATTCAATGCTCAGCGAATTATCATACGCAAATAAAAATGTAATTGGACTTCTGTACGGACGGAGAGGGAGGGATATGACAAACCTATTTAGGAAAACTGATGAAAAACAGACAGCTGCAGGCAAAACACAGCGTCGCAATGATCTAATTACTTTCTTCCGCACATCCTCCACAATTACAGTACAGCTGCCTCCCCAAATCACTGGGTATGTTAATAAGTAAAATATCTCATGCTACAACTCCATTACATGGAAACAAACAGAGAAGTCACTGGCTGAGCAGGCTGGCTAATTGGAGCTCCGTAGTCCTTGTTTATCACAATTTGTCAGGTATTTAGTTTTGATTTATTATATGTCAGTATTTCATGTTCCAACTAGTTGATGAAAAAAATAGATGCAATATGAATCTAATCCAAATAAGGGAAAACTTTATAATTATTATATTTTTGACAGTCCTTTTCTCAGTTTCGTGTGGAAGAACTTCACTGCCCAGCACAGAGCCTTGATTTCAACCTCATCCAACAACTTTGGGGATGGTGAATTGGAACAGCAACCATGGACCAGGCCTTATGGTCCAACTTACTTCTAGGGGGTTACTTACGATTAGCCAAAGGTCCGCAATAGCTTTAGACTCCAAGCTACCAAGGGCCCCATAAAACACCTCATGAAGTTGAAAATCCATGTACTAAAAGAATGCTTTATTCATGAGTACCTCAGGGCTTCCCCGCTAACTAAGATCTTACCGTGCATCTGCAGAAATTGTTCAGAAAGACAGTAGCCAACTGTAAACAAACAGCTGGTCTGGTGTACAGACTGTTGAAAAGTAAAGCAAAGTTACTCCGGTGCTGTTGAAAGGAGGAAGAAATGGGAGGATACTAAAAGGCAAGACCCACCCCAATCACAGCCTCGTCAGCCTGGTGCTGTCTGGCAAGAGATACAGAAGTATCCACTGCTGTATCACTAGATTTTAGAATAGCTTCTTTCCTGAGTCTGTGAGACTCCTTAACTCATTGACCACACCATAACTCCACCATGGATAAAAGTCTATTTTTATGACTTATTATTTATTGAAGGATTTAAAAAGGAGGAGAACAAACGATGTGGAGGGCCCCATGCCCATGTTTGTCTTAAACCCCACAATGACTTTGCAGCCAGGCTCCAAAATCTTGAGGAAAGCTTTCCCTGTAAGGTTGGAGGCTGTTTCAGTTGCATTTTTATATCCATGGTTTTGGAATGAGATGTTCAGCACTCAGATATGGGGTGTTGGTGTCCACATACTTGTGCACTGTAAAACAAGAGCCATGCTAGTAGCCCTGTCAGGCCGGACTTGAGCTAAATGCTAATATTAGTATGCTAATATGCTCACAAGGTGCCATGCCATTGGTCTAACAGCTCATTATTTGGAAGCCCCAATAGTCTGATAAATGTCTCAATGGACCAAAAGCCCTTTTGTCCAACAGCTCATTAAAATAGACACTCTCCCTGCAGTTGCTAACCATAACTCTAACCCACCTAATCACCTAAAGACTTAAGTGATGGAACTATTGGGGTTTCAGAAAAAAAGTCAGTCTGCACTCATAATGCCAATGCTGACATAATGATGGTATACTGTTTGCTATGTTCACCATATTAGTTTAGCATGTTAGCAACAACAGGTATTTGGTCAATGCATAGGAAAAACTTGATGGTGGGGTAAAGCAGAGGTCAGCAGATTGCCAAAGTTAATCTAATTCCTCCTGAAAGGGACATGAATGTCTGTGCCAGATTTCATGGTAATCCATCAAACAGTTGAGACATTTCACTAAAAACACATGAATCTGATGGTGATACTCCACAGAGCTAAAACTACATAGACAATTAGAGAAAAAAGACTATAGACAAATATGCAAGGGTGGAGAAAACAGAACATAAATGTATTCTTTTTATTAATTTTTATGTATGAGAAATAAAAGCTGTTTACTTAAAACCTGGTTTTATAGGCAGTCTGTTTCCAGGCTTTACCAATCAAAGGTCGGTAAGATAGTAGATTGTTGAGTCTTATTCCCAAAGTATTTTATAACCTGGAAATGAGACTCAACAACATCTTTGAGCCGCCAGTCCAAAGTGATGGTAATTTGAAGATCTGGGAATGAGACTCAACAATTACGTGTCTTTCTCCAGAATCACTTACTGAACCTTTAAATCATGTTATACTGTAGCACTCAAAAACTCAAGACAGCATCTGCTTCATCAGGACCGTGTGGGTGTAGTTTGATCACATTTGCTTGACAGTGGCCTTGCACACAAACAGCCTTGCATAAGATTTTGATTTGACATTTTCAACATCGCTTTCTCCCAACTGAGCTCCGCCGACTTCAAACCAATGAGGAGAGCGCAGACAAAACAGAACTAATGTGATCGCTCATGTGAAATAAGTAATAACGTTCAATAGAAGACCCCATCATCGATAGTAAAAAGCTAATTGAGGAAGTAGGTTTTCGGGGCCTTTAACATCATCATTAATGCCAGAATATTCTGTGGGTTACAGGCCCCTTTGAAGCAGTCTTTTCAACATCAATGAGCACAGCTTTTAAAGATGGATGATCACTAAAATCTATTTTAGGACACATTTGCTGGTTGATGTAGAGGCACACATCTGGTCAGAAATAAATGAGTGAATGAACTCCAAAGTTTCCTCTTGCCACTTGCAACCTGAGAGTGGAGAGTCGGACCACAAAGCAGGAGAGAAATAAAGGATAATGACGACACTCTGTCATTATGCACAAACACCTTGAATGGCGCCTCACCATATCAGCCGCGATGCTCTCATGTACTTGAGTAAGAAAGGCGTGCTTAGCTTGCATGCATAATTGATCGAGTCACTGGGTTAGATGAAAGACGGATATGCTGTTGTGCACAATGAGAAGTGGAAAAAAAAACAAAAAACGTTTCTCTTTGGCCGGGCCCTAATGTGAAAGGAAATGGACTGCCACTTATCGCAGATGCACTGTTATGGATGTCTTGTTTCTTAGGCGATGCCGCTCTGGCTGTTGCCAAAATGGATACACGGATGGTCAAGAGGTTAAGAGGGAGGATTTATAAATAGGACTGCATATGAAGTCATATGCAGAAGATCTAAGCACATATTTGATTAAGTGCTCACTGGGTGAGGCACTTACCATGTTGCTCGCTCTTGAATTTGAATTTGGTTGCATGTCATTTCTCTTTCTGGCCCGGTCTGTCCTGGATCATTCAACTAGAACAGCCAAGACATTTCTATGTGCGATAACTGATATTATTATATTATATTACACAACAAAATATTTTTTTTATTTCATAAAATACATTGTAAAAATGTAAAAATAAACAATTTGTTTTAACTTTAAAAAATTTGTGTTCCCTAAATGTGTCTACCAATATGCTGTTCATGTTCTTTAGAAACTTGTGCCATGAGTTGGGCAAACTCTGTACGCTACATTCATTAAACTCATCATTTGAAGTCAAAAGATTTCATGTTTATAATTGTTCTGAAACTAAATATAAGAATTTTTTAAGCCTAATTATATTGAATGAATACTAGATCTTGAATGAAGATTTACAAGTTAATTAAAAAAGATTACTTGATTTCACCAAACTCCTGTAGGATTTTTTACAGTGTACTTCTGAGTAATTTTTTTTGTATCGGTGTGGAAAAAAGTCTCTGCTTTTTTAAAAATAAATTACAGGAATTTGATGTAGATGTTGTGATTTACGACCATACGGTTTTTTATGTGTCTGAATAAAAGCTAACAGAGTGATGCTCCTCATATTGTTTCCGGAGACATTTCCGTCACTTACATCATGAATTCACATTGCTTTTTATTAATGCCAGACAGGTCTATCTTTCCACCTCTGGCATTTTGATTTTGTGATGTCTCACTCGTCAGAGTGAAACTCAGTTTTTTGAGGTAAGAGGTAAGAGTTCACGCAGGAGTACAGAACTGTTCATCTTTCTCTGCTTCGTCCCGAAAGTTTCATTCTGCGTTTTGTTGAAGCTGCTTTCTTGCTTCTCTATACAATCTGTCATCTTCTGTGCCCACACCAGCTCTACGCTATCTGTCTGTATAATGCTGCAAAATGGATTGTGGAGGAGAGCTAGACAGACAGCTACTTGAATAAAACTCTCAACAGCATCAAAAAGACAGACAGCTACAGTTTCACCCGTCCTTTATGTGTTTTCTTCCAGAGATGGTTGTGTGTGGTGCATGGCTGTTGTATGTTTTTGTATCAATCCTTTTTAACAGTACAAATGAGAAATTGTGTTTTTATTGTTATACCCAGTTTACTGCTTGTGACTGATGACTTTCTGAGAGCAAAATGTTGCAGCATGAAAGCGTTCCAGTACAGAACGTTCCGTCAGTTCTGGCAGCAGGGCCAGATTCACCCTGTGGCAAAACATGAGCTATGGGCCCCTCTGGACCCCCGGTTCCTCCCACTCACTGAGCTTTGTGTAGTGCGTGTATCATGTTGCCTTTAAACCTGCAACCACTATTTTTTAGCCACTTGGGGGACAGCGGAAACAAGCTGTTAACACATCACTGATGTATTGTGTAAGCGGATGTAACACCTGATGAATGTTTGAATGTACTGTAAGTCTTTTTATGTGATACCAGCTCCTTACCTGAAATATCTACTGTATACTATATCATATCTATACGTTCGAATCCCACTGGATATTGTGCTCTCCATAATAATGGTGGTATAAAAACAAAATGATATGATACCCAAACCAAAACTCTTATTATTTTTCCTCTATTATCCTCAATCCTCAATTGCAGTTTCTTTTTAGAGACTAAAGAGTAATTGTAAATTCAAATATAGGTTATATATATATATCTAAAAGCAGAGCATGTCATACTGGGAAAACCTCCAAAGGGTCTCAGTCAAGATGAAAATGATTTGTTCAGAACTGCAGCACTGACGGAAATAGCAAAAGGGTGAGAAAAAACATTTCCCATCAAATGGAAAGAATGAAAAAGTGACTCACAAAAATGACAATCAATGAGAGATATGAAACATTTGTTTGAGAAAAAGTGGATCTTAGATGTTGGCAAGTTATTACTGCATTATTAAATCATAATAAATAACTGAGTTCTTACTGTAATTAGCACATATGCCAAAGGCATTTATTTATGTTTTTGTATGAATTTGCATATGTATAGCCATAAAATGTAAATTTAGTGTGTGCATTTTTTTCATATGCTGTTGCTGTTTATGTTTGCTTGTAATCATAAAAATAAATAAATATAAATATGGATTAAATGTTTTTTTCACTATAAAAAAAAGTTGGCTGAAACCTTTTGTTGCCCTGAGTAATGTCTGCAGGTATTCCTTTCAACAGCAACCTCCACCTTTAAGGTGTAGAACTCTGTATGTGGACTGGGAGGTCAAACTTAGGGCAAAAAAATCACAAAGCCGCTGCTCGTTAAGCTAATTACTTTGAGTGCACGGTCATAAGTGAGGGCTGCTCAGATGAGAGTATCAACATCTCGGTCAACTCAGATCTTCTCTTCTGTGGACGTGGTGGCTGGACAGTCAGAGGACACAGTTCAGTGAGACTTAAGTAAGAAAATCAACCTGAAACTCTTCAGGTGTTTTTGCTCCCATTTTTAATGAATCAAAGTAAAAAATGTAAGACTTCTATGCACACAAAAGGTTTATTTCTCTCAAATTTTGTTCACAATTTTGTTAAAATTCATGTGAGTGAGCACTTCATTTGGTCATGGAATAATAGCATGTGAGTTATGGTAGCTGTCATTGGTGGGTGTGAAAGAGAAAGGAACAAAGGAGCAAAGATTAAGAGAAATATAAAAAATAAATTAATAACTATCAACCATGTTATTGTTTTATTTGTAGAAACTGATCTGAAATTTATGCTCTTATGGCCATTTTTTAATTTATGTATTGTATTGTATATGTGTTTTTGTTGACTGACTGGACCAGCTTTGGGTTGTCCCCAGACCCTTATAGGAGTGGGCTAGCCTATTGTGGACTTGATCTCTAAAAATAAACTCCTCTCAGACCCTAAGGAAGGGGGCAGTTTGTTAGGGAGTACCAGTTAGCTAATTGGCATTGTTTTGGTTGGAAGGAGGAATAGTTTTGACCCATCCTTCCTTCCCCATGCTGCTCGTTCCAGAGAAAACCATCATGGCACTCCGAATGCAGCTCCAGTTTTCTGTGTTCAAAGCTTTCCCTGTGCTATTAGTGAATACAGTATTTTGCTATTATCACAAACTAATCTTTTCTCTGACTGGCACTTAAGTGA
Organism: Lutjanus campechanus; assembly: GCA_027495735.1. NCBI lineage: Eukaryota > Metazoa > Chordata > Actinopteri > Lutjaniformes > Lutjanidae > Lutjanus > Lutjanus campechanus. Next base: position 6,264 of record JAJHUR010072419.1, on the reverse strand, counting down.
GCACCATTTTTCCCAATGTGAGTTTGCACCAAAGTGAGCATCCAAACAAGCAGATGTCTCTGAGGGAGTCGAGCTTCTTTTTTGGCTGTTCACAGAGCTGGGATTTTCAAAACAAAAGCCCAAGGCTCCCCAGTCAGTGGGGATGGGGAATCGATTCTTCTGCGTCCAATAATTTGACGCCTACACCTTTACTTCTAATGTTTTCAGTCCTCCGGCATTGGTGAAGCTGACATACGACCTCCTATTGGTTCCTGCACGGACAGCTTTCAGCTTTCAGAGTCCTATTCTTTTAAACGTTTTTGTAGCAGAGCAAAACTTTTCCTGTGAAAGCATCAGACAAGAAAGGTTAGAAGGTTAGAAACTATAAAATATATTAGGAAGCAACCCCACAGATGTTATAACCTCAGGGTTATAGACTGTCAAAACATGATGCTGGTGTTGAGTCTACAATTATAGGTACCTGAATGGACCTGAGGCTGTAAGCTTTCTTATCATATCCAAGTTCACAGCCTCCAATCTTTAAATGCCCCCACAGACCTCAGACAGAAGTTTAAAACCTAAAAGCTTTAAAAGGTTTTCCTCTGTGTATCAACTCACCGCTCGGTCTAAAAACCATTGACCAGTGAGTGTTTTGGTGCACTCCAAAAGTGACCTGGTATTAACATGCACACTGTTTGACTGGAATGTAACCAGAAACCATGACCAAAAGGTGCAAATGCACTCAGGATACAATGAGAGTGGAGACTCGTCTGACCGCCAAACCACTTCCGGAGTTGGTCGGGGGCACATTTGACCATGTTAACAATAAAATTTAAAAGCGCTGTTTCTCTAGCCCACATGGTAGAGCAACTGAGATGAGCTCTTCAGACAGTAACACAGCTTAAAGTGTCAGGATGTTGCTGAATGGAATATGAGAGACAGGGTATTAACAAGAAATGTTAATGAGAGGATGTGATGCTTTTGACAAGCTGCTGAGAGAAAGGTTAAAGCCAGCAGTAAACGTGCATTTGATTTAGTGACAGCTCAAGAACAAAATGCACATTAAGTCAGATATAAATGAGAGAAAACGTAGAGAAAATTAGAAATTTGGACTGCTGTTGACAGATGAGTTGGCAACACTTTTCGGTCCTGTCACGTGTTTTACTGCATATTAATCATGTTCATTTCATCTACAAAATGTATAACATTACAAGACAAAAGTGTAGTCATATCAAAATTGTGTCAACAAATAAAAAACAACGTGAAGACACAGATAGACAGATGTCTGTTTTAGTGGAGTCTCATTCAACAACCTGCATGCATCTGCAAAATCTGCTTGATCTGTACTAATCAGTAGCATGTTTTTGTACGTTTGTGCCTTTTGGTCGGCTACAGATTATGGGCATGAAAATAACTAGTAACTAAATGCTTCAACAATCCCATTGACATCAAGATAAGAAGCATGATCAGAAGCTGTGGATGTAGTTTTAACACTGCTTTCAGTGGGCTGTCTTTGATTTGAGTACATGGTTAATAGGTGAATATAGGTTTTCAGCCATTTAAAGTTTCTTCTAGATGTTCACTACAAGGACAGTTGTGTGTTAATGTTGTCCGACATGTTATCTGCACGTCTCAAGGTAAACTCAGACAGTGAATAGTGTATCTGTGAGTAAGCGAGTGAATCATGCTTCTGCAGTGGAGAGCACAGGTGGCTGTAATGTGCTAAATAAGCGAGCCAAGCTCTGTCCACCAGCAGCCGTTCACAGACAGCCAGCTGAATTCTCAAGGAAAGGACGCCTATTACAACAGACAAGGAAACTGTGTGGTCACATCTTTGTGTCAGTTTGCGCTCCAGAGGAAAAAATTTGCACGTACTCGTGTGTTTTCATTGATTTTGTATGTAACTGCACCATCTCTAAAAGACGCCATGACACAGTCCATTATTACGAGACTTCAGTAGTCTGAATAATCCTCCATTGGTCCAAAAGCCCATTTGTCCAACAGCCTATTTTCTTGAAAACAAAAGGCCCTTGCTTTAAAAGCCCCTTTCCCTGAAAATACACATTATGCAGTTGCAAGTTAAATATTTGCTGCCTCTTTTCACAGTGCTGAATCACTGATGGATTTGCTTCAGATCTTTCTGGCCTGACACCAAACAACATTTCAAGTGATTTCACTGTCGCAGGCAAATTTCCAATCTTGGAATTAGAATAATGAGAGTTTTATCCAGTCCTACTTGAACTGCAAACCTACCCCTACCCCTAACACCAGCCCAACTCAGAGAGAGTATATTTTCCTTATAGGAGCGATGGGCATTTGTTTTCAGGATAACAGGCTGCTGGACAAATGGGTTTTCAAACTATTGGGGTTTCAGAATAACCTGCAATTTCCACCAAGAACGGCTGCACCGTGTTATGGCCAAATAAGACTAAATCTTCACAGACAAAAACTAGAATTTCTTTCGTTCTGTCTAAAAGCTAAAAACTAACAAACAACTAATCACAAAAATGTGACAAAGAACAATTCTCACATTTTGGTCAAAATACTAAGACTAAATCAATGTGGCATGTAGCCAAAATGGTCACTACAAAAAAGTTATAAAGTAATAATTCCACAGTTGCTAAAGTCTCTTCAGAGCTTTTTGTGAATATTGTACACTTGATTTTATTATAACTCTCCAGCACCTCTTTCAGATTTACAGTTATATAATTGTAAAAAATCACTGCTAAAAATATAAATAACAAAAATAGTGCAGTCAATGGTAGCAACTGACATCAAAAGATGAAATGAAGGAGTTAAAAGCTTTCTCTGGCTCAGATAAAACATGAGATATTTTCAACAAAGTACAAACAAGTCTGACTGAAAGAAAAAAAAAACACACAGTAAAAACACTGTCCTGCTCTCAGTGTAAATGATCTCTCTCCTCCTTGCTGTAGTAAATCTCACTAACTGTATTGATCTTCTTCCCATCTGGAAATAAGTGGCTGAGGTGAGGGAGCCTCCACCGTGTTGTTTTGCTCTCACATCCGTCTGTGTCGTCCGTTGGCTGCCTACAGCAGCAGCAATAATCTGAATGTGATAGACCGCTCCTGGCCACATTGGCCCCATCCCCGACGCATGGGCTATTATGATGATAGTTTGCCGAGGATGAGAGTCTGCTAGCTATGGAAGTGTACTGATGACAAAAGATTGGAGAGAGTGCAAGTCTGAGTGCTGCTCTGTCTGTAAGTCAACACTGGAACAGAATTTTGAGCGTGCAATCCCAGCACACAGGCTTCTAAGTCTCAGCTCTCTCCAGCTGTTTCTGCAGCTTCTGAGCACAGAGAACACAACGGGTCTTCTTGCCAACCACTTTTGACTTAAACTGCACATAGCAACAGCACACACCCACATCAGGACATTGATTATGGGCATGTTGGTCTGCACTGAAGACTGAAGTTAAGTCACCTTATGGCGATCCAACTGATCCTCTAATGTCGCCTAGTTTATTCATACCAGTAGTTGTCATTTTGAATGTAGACACAGCACATTGTAATTTTATTATTTTTCATTTGAAAGATTTGTTTTTATCCCATGTGGAATTGCATCAGATCACAGTAAACCCAGATTTAAACATATTTTTTTTATTTTGCACTGACAGTTATGCTATTATTAGACAATTGAGGTTGATCATTAGTTTTATGTCCTGACAACTGTCTTTTACATTTTAAAAGCCTTCTTTAAAAATATCATCTTTGAAGTGTTGACCTGATGCCACAAGTACGTGGAGATGGAGGGGGAAACAAACTCTAGGGGAATAGCAGTCTTAAAATAGAAAGCTCATTTAGATCAGTTTTTCCTATTTAAAACTGAAATTGAAATGCCATAATGGCTTAAAAACTAGACCGCTTGCCAATAAATTGCATGTGATTTTATGCTGCGTTCCAGACAACAGATATTTACCACTTGAAATAGCTGAAAACGTGTCTGACAAGTTGGCTCCAACATGTGTACACATCATTGAACCCTCAGCAGTGCACCCTGCTTACATAAAGGACACAAACAGGAAAAATGACACATGAGGTAACAGATGTCATTATACATCTTATTTTACAGCTCATAATAACACTGGCAACATATTTTGACATCAGTTTACATGAAAAATAGGTTGTACTTGATAGTATGTATTATTTTAGGCTTCCATGGGTGCTGATTGTTGTGTGACATCAGACGACTGCTCACAAGTAGGAGTTTTGACTTTGAGGTGTGTTCCTAGTTTTCTAGTGTGAGATGAGAAATTTTCAAGCTCTGAGTTTTCTGTAACACAGCATTAGTCATCTAAGGTCAAAGCATTTAGAATTTTAAGATAATATATACACAAAATATTGATATTTGTCACTATCTGTGGGTAAAAAAAAAAATCTCACTGTCCCAGCTTTTATTTTGAAAGTAGAAATAAAGGCAAGGCAAGTTTATTCATTTATTCAAATTCAAAGTGTGTGTAAAAGGAACATAAGGCAATATAAAAAAAAGACATTTCAATTCAATTAAAAGTAACACAAAAGCTAATTAAAAACAAAAACAGGAGAGTAAAAGTGACAGTGTAATTTAAGATATTAATCTAAAGCCTGACAAACCCAAGTCTTTAGCCTTGATTTAAAACAACTACGGGCTGCAGCAGACCTGCAGTTTTCTAGGTGTTTATTCCAGATATGTGGTGAATAAAAACTGAAAGCTGCCTCCCTATGTTTCATTCTGAGGGACAGATAGTAGCCGTGTCCCAGATGACCTGAGAGGTCTAGATGGTTCATAACGTAGCAGAAGATCAGAAATGTATTTTGGCCTTAAATGTAGTCAGTGCTTTATAAAATAACAGCAGTATTTAAAATCAATTCTTTGACAGGACCCCAGCGTAAAGACTTCAGAACTGGAGCGAGGTTATCCACTTTTCTGGTCTTAGCGTGGACACAAGCAGCAGCGCTCTAAATCAGCTACAGCTGTCTGATTGATTTTTTGGAGACACTGTTACAGAAGTTGAGTCGCCTCATAAACGCATTGACATTTTTTCAAATCCTGCTGAAACATCAGTCCTTTCATTCTTGATAGTGACAGTAGGCTTACTTGTAATGTGGCTGTTGAAATTCACAGTTGGTTCTTGGTTTGTTGTTTTTAACGTTACCGACAATTCCTTCAGTTTTATCTTTGTTTAATTAAAGAAAATTCTGAAACATCCAACATTTAGTCTGACCAACAGATGGAGGCTTGTTTATAGGATTACAAATATAGATTCTGTAATCCTGATCTTGTGGTATGTGGACCAGAATGATCCTGTCTGAAAATTCTTTGAAAGGACAGAGATTCTGTTGTCAATAAACTTCCATACACCCACGACTTCTCAAGAGCACTTAAAGGGGGTAGAAGGAAATAAGTACCCATTTTCCTCTCAGCTGAGACCTATAATTTACTGACCAGCAGTACGATAGCACATTTCCTACGGTGCACTGCCCCTATGACCTTTGACTCCTAAATGTGAGGCATTCAGTGGGTCTAAAAGGCGAGCGTCACTCTAAAAGCCAACACGGCTAAGAACAAGCCAGCTGGATGAGAAAAGTGGACTTTGAAGGTTGACAAAAGAGACGCCAGCCTTTAATCACATTGGGCAACGAAAGCAGTCTATTCTGGTGATTCTGTCTAATTGTGGCTTTCCTAATTATTCTCATCAAACCATGGCACATATGGCACACCACCCCCCTTTCATCAGTAAAAGCTGACGGGCATGATCATCGATTCTGAATCCTCTTTTAGTATGCCAGTGTGGATGTTATCCTTTCTGCATTCGCTGCCCAAGCGGGTTAGACACTGGCAGCAAAATCAGGGGATGTTACAGGAGGTAAGAAGCTGTCAGAAAATGAGCTCAACACAAAACTCACATCAAAGTCTGGCTGCAAAATGTTGTCTGCCATTCACGAACCAGCAATTCACTTTCATGGTTAAATCAACAGCTTTTGAGGGAGACTGCTTCAGTGGAGTGTCAGTTGCAAAACCTGCTGTCAGCCCACCTTGAATCAAGGTGAATCTACCTTCCCTGTGGGTATGTCACCAAAACTAACCACATATCAATAATTCTGCTCAGTTTACAGAATCCCATCAGGCCTCTGCTGTCACTGTCAGCTCGAGAATAAGGTGATGTCTCGTGATGCTGTGTTTGTCCTTGTCTTTACTGAGAGGAAGGTTTGTCTGTCCTCTTGGTGTGCATTCACTTGTTTAATCAAATACCCCTACCTCCTCTAGGCTGGAACAGTGGTT
>JAJHUR010072418.1:0-23553 GCA_027495735.1 Lutjanus campechanus | reverse complement strand
GATGAAGTCAGAGCCTAGACGCCAAACTCAAATCATGTTCTGCTGCTGAATAAACATTCTAAACGTGAGTTGTCTGACTGAACTAGATATACTGTGTGTACAGTAGTATATCAACATACACGTTGTCTATATGTTGCATAGAAACCACCAACTTTAGCAGCTAGCACAGTCAGCTTCTGCGGCGCTGCAGCTGGATACTGTGTAATAACTGTGGCAAATTGATCCTTCCTAAGTCCGGCCCCTTTTTGCTCTGTGCTCCAATAACAGTTGAGTAAACTTGCTACCCTTGGTCAACTTTCTCCTTACCCGTAAAAGCAACATATAGTCACATACTTAGCAAAATGCTAACCTAACCTGCTCGCTAGTGTTTATTAACATTTGTTAACTTAGGATGTAAATATATGTTACTTTTACAGGTTCCCCAGCAATGACTTACAACCATCTTCAAAATGTGTTTTTTCTCTGAATATAGGTGAGCCTAGCACATAGCATATCTATGTACAGGAAACAGGAGAGGTGAAAGTTGTTCAACTTTTATTTTGGCACAGAGCAAATAAGGGCCAGAGAGTTAGAAGGAGTCACTTGTCATTTTTACCTGGAAAGCACTGAGATAACTTACCCCTGAGTTGATGTGCGTTTCTGCTAGCTATGACACAAACTAGTTTTAGTACAGGACTTTGGTTTAGGAATCAAAATATGCATTTTTTCTCCTCTGTTCTGTGCAAAAATGATGATAATGATTTTATGGTTTAAAATTATGAAAACTGTTCTTACCTCAGATTAAAGTGACATATACTGCATGTCAAGAGCAAAATGACTTGGAGCTATAACCAGTGTGACGATGTACCCGTGTGACAAGCTGCCCCGCTCTCTCATAGAGTATACACAGCAAAGCACTGCCACAAACACACATCATCAGATCTTGTGTGGTCCACGGTTTCCAACCTAGCAATCAGCGACAGACGACTCCAGTACGTAGGCTACAAAGTAAGAGAACCACACAAATACACACACACCCATACACACACAGACACACATGACCGCCAAGGAGCACCACACTCATTATGGAGTAGCGTCTGTTTGTAAATAAGCCACCTCCTCTCCATAACTCTCCCACTGTGTGTGTCATGATATTCACTTCATGTTTCTTTCATAAACCCAAATCTAAACATAGAAATAGGAGCGACCATGAAAACCTCAATTCGTTTTCCAGAAGCTTGGACGGAACAAAAAAAGCAAAGTTTCATTTAATGACTACATCTTCATTTCACAAATATAAAGATCTTTATTGGAAAGCAGCCATTTTCATTCTCTATAATCAAGAGGCTGCAGCAGTCCAATCTTTGGAAATAGTTATTTCACAAGATGCAAAATAAATTCATTTTCTCTGCAGTGAGGAGCCAGAAATGTATGAAAATCTTTTATTATGTAAACAATTAAAATTGTATAAGAAGAAAGTTTGAAGCTATGTCTACAAGTATTAAACTGAAAAAGCTAAAGAACCCAAAAAATCCCACTTTTTATATATTAAATAGTTTTTAAATTGTTCACTGTACAATTAACAGAAAAGAAATTGAAGACTGTGGGTGTAGTAAATGAAAGACAGCCAAAAAAAGCCACATTGGCCCTAAATCATGGTGGGGCAGAGCAGAACTGGAATTATTGACTGGTATAAAAACCTTCCCAAATCCCCAAAGTTTGCATTTTGCCCAAGCCACAACCCATCAACTCCAAAAATGAGTTTTCTTGTCCTGATAACATCACACACTGAGGATTATGTATATATATATTATCACAGCCAGAAAAAGGCAGGAGTTTGACATTGAAGCAGCGTGGAACTAGGAAGGAGCTTTAGGTGACCCTAACCAGGGAAAAAACTTAACTGACAGTAACGTCTTTATAGGACATACAGTGCAAAACTTCCTGCATTAGTATTCTGTATTAGGAAGCTTTTTCTCTTTTTTATGATTGCTTTGATCAAGGTCAGTACTCAGAACATGCCATGTCTAATGCAGCTTTTTGACATCCCATCCAACTAATGTAAAATAAAAAAAAACATCCATAGATTGTTTGAGTAGCAGCAGAACAAGCTAAACACAAAAAAATGCCTTATTATCTTTTTAGGTTGTTGTTATTAGCACACTGTTGCCTATTTACATGACAATTTCAATATTCATTCTTGCTTTAGTGCTTTTTTTTTTTGCCAAATATCTGGTTCTTTAGCAGTTAAATATGCTGCTACTGTATGTTGACGAGCTAGTCATGCTGTTTGGTGCTGGACAGGTAGCGTACACTAAACACATAGTGGGTTTTCCCCATGAGCCACCCTTTCAAAATACACAAAGTCACTGGATCACTGTTAATAAAAGAACACTGATTAGAGCAGATTTACAGCCCCAGTTTGATCTGACTGTGAATTAGCTGTATTGCAACACAGAAATTTTCCTTGACAATGAATTAAAGTAAAATCACAGATTTAACGTGCTTGTGTTCTGGGACGGGTGTAAGATTGTACCACTTGCACGGACACGAACACGGTTTCATTCTTATTACAACTGAGTGTCTGTGTCAGTCAGGCGCTCCACGTGCGCACTTTTTCGAATCCACAATTCATTTGGTGGCACTAATGCACCAAACGATGTCTGCCGACCACCATGAAAATCAATAATAAGAGGCATGTGCATTGAGAGCTGCAGACAACCCAGCTAACATGGTTTTTCACTCAAAGCAATAGTTTGACATTTGGGGATATGTGTTTATTTGATTTCTTGTGAGAGGTACAGGATATAAGAGGACTGATTTACTGTTGCTTAAATATGAAGCAGCTACAGTCAACAGTTAAGTACTTAGCTTAACATGATCACTAGAAATAAGGGTAAACAAAGTCCACCTACTAGCACCTCTAAAAAGCTAAGTAATTAACACTTTACATCTCTTTTAGTTAATCCGTACAAAAACGAAGAGTAAAATGGACAAGTTGTGGTTTCACGGGGGGGGGGGGTTACGTGCTGGACTATTTCTTGGCCAGGTGCAGTAACTTCCTGAGATCTTGTCATTACTGTGCCAGGCAACCAGCAGAGACACCAAAATGTCAAACTATTGCTTTAACCTCAGGTCCCTATATGGTGCAGCTGTCTATTTTACGGTTTTTACTGATACCATTCTTACCATATGAAACACTGAAACTTGTAGTACAACTGTTAGCACATGTTGGCTTTGAAGGTAATGGATGTGTTGCTTATTCTCTATTCTATATTGCTAAACTTTATTCTGCTGCAATATTGTAAAAGTACATTTAATTATGTATCTATATCCCATTACCCAATGCAATATTGTTTACAGATACATGTACATTTCCCTGTGCTGTAATTCCTCTGCTCCAGTATGTCTTTACTGTAACTGTATTATGAGAGAATCCTCTGTGATTACCCATATCACTGTGAAGGTAATCCCTCTTTTTGGCAGCTTTCTGTGTCATGCTGCTGGCCATATGTCCACGCGATGGCTGTGTCCAAGCCCTTCTGTCTAGGTGATAGACTCGGCCCAATTAACACTAACGAGATTCAGACTGGGTAGGGCTATATACCTCCACATCAGCAGCCTGTCGTGTATTACTGCGTCGTTATTCTGTTTGGAGGTTGTTCTATTCCTTCCTTGCTTCTACCCTTGGTTCTATTTTGCCTTTTCCGTCCTAGTCTCTTATTCTTGCCCATTTTTTCCTCCTTCATCTTCCTCTTCCTAATTAAACTGTCCTCATTCTTCCTGTCCTTTTTTTCCATTTGTTTCCTTGATGTCAAGCTCTTAGCTGCTTGCACCTCCGTTAATATTGACCCATCAAATCAATTTTTGCTTCTGCCCTGTTTTACCCACCCTTTACATCATTATTTATTTAATTTTTCACTATCCTCCTTTTTCTCTCCATCTTTTTTTTGGCTCACTTTACACCTTAAGTTCTTTTCCTCTTTACAATAATTGAGATTACACTGGTAGATGAAAAGAATAAATGGTAAAAGAGAGCAAAATACACGCATACATACACTCACGCACAAAATTGAATGACTGACACCACCTAATGTTCTGCAGCACCCTTTTGTGAGTGAATATTGTCTGCACCCACCGCCATGTCACAGCCCTGGTACACGCAATTACAGTCGGTGAATAAATTTGAATACATTTGGTTCCCATTCACCTGTATTCATTTGTTAATTGATTGGTGCCCTTTGGGTTGATTGCAGTCTTTAGTTTTACATTTAATATGCTCCCTTTTCATTCTTGACAGTGACAGTTTTTTCCCCTCCTGTCCATCCCATCACTGGAAAATAACACAACAAAGAAACAATGTCATTAGTATGTAGCGTTTAATAACCAGACTTCACATCTTCAGTTGAAGCAGCAGCCAAAATGTTTGACAGCTACGTGTTCTGTTGAAGTGGCACAAAGCCAGACAGTCAGTGCCAAACATCATGGTTAGTCATGTTGAATCACAGAAGCTAAATTCCTAAAATTCTGGGGACACATAAGACAGATGTGAGGAAAATTGTTATTCATGCAAATGAAAATGTTAAGAGAAAATATTTTGATTATTTACAAAGTAGAGTTCACACCCACAGGTCCAGTTCCTGAATCGAACCAGTGCGAGAATAATACATGTTTCTATTTTCCAGCTGGTCCAGTTGTGTTCACAAAGGCAAAACTGAAATGGCCCAGAAACTGGAAACAAAAGCCATGTGGTGGAAATGTTATTTGATTATTGGTTATGTAGTCAGTAAAAGGACAATGAAGGGACAAATTTATACCTGGATATCGTACATCTTGGGGCAACGTCGGGTTCTGTTCATGTTGGTGTTGATCTGGATCTCTGAATGCCTCGTAAGACAGCATGTATAAATCATTTAATAATGCAGGAATTTCTCTCTTTGTCGTAAGTCCAGGTTTGTCCTCTGCCAGTCCACATTGGTAGCAAACCAGTTAACCTGTCACCAAAACAGGAAGAGAAATTGTTAATTTAACCATGGTATGCTTCCTGTGGTTGTTTCGACTGGTGTTCACAGCAGAAGTGAGCCACTCTAGACTTCACTTGACAGCGGTCCGAGACCAACCCTATGAAGCAGACTTGGAAGCGGTTATCTGGTTTGCACCAATGTGGGAGTCTGGCGTTCACACCAACCCAAACGAACCACACTAAGGGGATAAATGCTTCAGGGTTAAGTTCACCAGGACTAAACAAGGATGGAGCGAACCTGCCTTAGCTCCTTAGAACCAGTTATTTTGAAACCTGGAGCATTTCACCCACAGGTTCAGTTAGTTTATGTGAACAGAGCACTCGGTTGTGGGGAAAAACAAGCGGACTGAGAGAGAGTGGTCTTGGTTTGCATCCAATCCAGCTCCAGAGCTGTGTGTTTGCAGTCAGAAAGCCCTCGAACATACCATCCAAAACAACTGGCTTGTGTATTGCCTGATGGGACACTCTTTCATGTTGTTACAGCTATCTAATTAAGTTTACCTCATGCACCATCTAAAGAACAGTTGTTATGTGACTGAGTGGTGGTATGCACCCATATCTGGCGGCGAACTCTTGAGACAGCACTCCTTCTAATGAGATGCAGCAGGACATTGTTTTCTAATCACGGAAAAAGAATGCCCTGACTTTTCTTGTAACAGTCTAAATATTCTCTGGGACTAGCTATTTTGCTAATTTAATGAACACAAGTATATTTACCACATAAACACTATGTACAATCAGCAGTACATTAGCTGCTCCTTAACGAGGAAGAAAAAAAGGAAAGTATTTTCAGGCGAATCGTCTTGGTAATATTTCTGACCAATGTGAGAACATCTCGCTCACGTATGGCATTTATTTCACAACTTTTGAACGGCTCTTGAATATTGCAGTGTGAACAAACCTACGGGCAAATGCAGCAATTGTCTCAAATTAGTTCCTGAATTGGAACAAAGAAAACAAACTACAGGTCTGAAAATGCCCTAAGACAGAATTTATCGACCACACAAAAAGGTGCAGCTGCAAATTTCCCTCTGATTTTTTCAGTAGGAGCTCTACCTTAAACCAAAACAAGAAATCACTGAGTCTATTAGTCTGTATTTTGTCAAGTTTCATTTATATATGGAAAACCCTAAAGTTTGCCGTCTGCTAAAGATATCCCACGAAAATCAAACAGAAGCTACGTGAGTATCATGAGCTGTGGGATGCTAAATATAAGCTGGAAATGAACCTGTGTGAACTTGGTAGTGAAATATAAATGAGCCCTGCGAAATATTTGGATTTTGTTGTTGAGGAAATGTAACCACTGTGAAATAACCTGTTGTTAAGCTGTGTCACCATCTACCAAGTGGCTTAGGGAGGGGGCTATTTTCACTTGGTTTCAATATTGTACATCACTTAGCACAGCCTGTCTTTTAAGCTGTAGCCCTAAGCACTGTGCTCTCATCATTCACTGAGACTAATGAGCTGTCTTTGCTGATGTAATTTACCTCATTTTGTGCCAGCTCATATGAAAAATTTAGCCATTGCCATGAAAAATAGTTATGTTTCAGCCCTTAATTATGTGCATATCTTTGCTAGTCAGACACTGTTGATACCGTCAGAGTCTGTTTGAACCTCGGCTTTCATTTAGGTTTGTTTGTGGCTCATGAACACTGAGGATATATACAGATATATGTGGAGATTAACCAGCAGCTCAATAGTATGTATTCAGGGGAATGCATGGTGGCACATTTAGCCCTTTAAATTGCAGCGGAATAACAATCTGCTTCAAATAGGCTTTCAGGGATGCTAAAAAGAGACAACATATCTCTTGTTACATCATAATATTCTGCCTAATGTTGAATTTAAGAAAGAAAAATGAACAACAAATACTTTTCTCCCTTTTGCCCGTCCTGCATTGTTTCATTCATTTCTTTTCCTCCACTTACAAACAAGAATAATGTTCAAGGAAAGTACTTAAGTAAAACAGACATCATAGAAGAAAATATAGAGCTTGTGAGTCCATTAGGAGACAGAGACGATCTGTCTTAATTTTTTGCTCTTCCGCTCTTCTCTTTGCTCTCAGTCAAGCACATTTTTTATACCTGTTTTATTATATTCTTTTCAGTACATCTTCATCCGCCCTGCCCACAGCTACACATTCACACATTTTTGCCTCTATACTTGCAGACTGCAGAATACATGCTTAACCCCGACCAATACCCTACCATCACATTATGCTTCACTTTAAAGGGACATTTCAGCACTTTTCATGTGGATGTCCAGTCAGAGTTGATGGTACATGTCATCAACTGAAGAAATAAATCCCCCAGTGTGTGCTATATTGAGAGGGCTATTTTATGTATTACTCCTTTTAAAAATAATACTATTATTAATTACTTGGTTACAAAAGTAATTGCTTATGTTACTTGTTATATTAACATATTACTTTTGTGCCTTGTTGGTACTTTTTGCACGCCAAAATTGAACTTCTCATCCAGTGAACTATGGAGGAGCCAAACAAACTCCAAATATATTGGTCAATATATCAGTACTGAGGGACTTTAATTGACTACATTTAACACTAATTAGATATCCACATGAAAATGGATGAATTTTCCCAATAAAGCCCTTGGATGTGTCCTGAGGATGGCATAAAAAAAAAGTCCCTCGTCTAACATCTAAAATGACAGAAGAAGAGTAGATACACATGCAAAAAAATATGCATAATTCCAAGATCCTTTCAAGTCATCACTGATCAGTATTGTGGCTACTGTATGTCACCTTCTGTAGGGGAGTTTTCCTAAATAATTTGATGTTGATTATTAAAGGACCGGTGTGTACGTTTACTTGCATCTAGCGGTGAGCTTGCAGACATCCTGCCTCAGCCTCCTTTTCCAAGCATGCAGGAGAACCTGTTGCGAAACTACTATAGAAACATGGGGGTGCAACATGGCAGCCCCCTGTAGATATAAACGACACGTCGCTCAGCCTGTTCGCTGATGCACGGAGCAGGTTAAGAGATCCTCATTTAGGAAAACTGAAGCAATCAGATGTTTGCTTGCTCGTGGAGTGAGCTTTGACAGCTGTGCTCTTTAATGTTACTATGGTTACAATTTGGGTAGTGAGTGGATGTAGATTAAACTTGAGCCAAACTACATGCGCATTAAACGGTTTTAACGCTCACTTCCTGGCCAATCAGAAATGAGTATTCACCTAGTCCATGGTATAACTATGTTTAAGTGTAATTTTCTTCATTTTCATTGGATACAAGGCCTTACTATTATGAGCATTATGCCTTCGAAATTAGAGGATCCATAGCTTCAGTGCTGCCAGTTACAACACTTCAGCAACACTTGTTGCTGATTGGCAACATACACATTCAGCTTGTAAACATACAAATCCAGGAGAAATTTAAGTCAAACAGAGGTGAGCTGAAAAGGTTACTGACCCAATTATTATTAAATACATAGTTTAGCTGGCTTCTGAGATGTTGAAGTCAGACATTTCTGATGATAACACATTAACCTGATGAGAGAGAGGAATGACCTTCAAATCTGCTCGTTGTCATTTTGACTGCATCAACCAGCTGCAAAGGGCAACTTAATCAACAATAGCTCAAATTCAACCCGCAATCTCAAGACAATCTGCATTAAATGCCAGTTGTCTCTAATTGCGCAAAGGTTTGAAAGAAATGCAGCTGACAGAATGTCACAGAAAATTTGCTAGCCATTAAAACACAATATTGTCAGAGACAAGCACTGACTTTTCAAAGTCATTCTAGGGCTAAGCTCCGTTTGACTGTAGTGTCAATCATATTTTTTTCATGACACAGAGGCCATTTGCACAGGTTAAATGCCACTGTTCAATACACGGTGATGAAGAGTTCATTAATAGGCAGCTTGTTTCAAGGGCACACTGCCTCGGAGCAAAGAGAGGCCTGCAGCTTGAAGATTCACTTTTGTTCTCCTTACCTGGTGAGAAGGCACATATACTTTTGTGGACGTAAATTCACCTTTAAGTCATTTGCAAATGGAAAGACTTGTATTTTTATCCTCATAAGCAAAACTATTTTGTTTGTAGAGGTATTAAGATGACCCTCTGGAGGTTTGCGTTTAAACAGACTTAATTGCCACAAGCCAAAAAGTAACCTTGTTGGTACATTTTAAAAAGTGTAATTCTTGTAACTTTTAATGAGTTTTTAAAGTTTTAAACAAGCAGATATAGTAAAGGACTCAGACCTTGTAGATCTATTACTTCAGGTTACATTTAATTGCATAAAAATGAAAATGCAAAATTAACAGCTGTCTGTTGCACCATTTAAAACATTGTAATGTGTCAGGCTAGATACCTTCTGCACATAGAATTTGCCATAAAAATGTTGTGTTATTAATACAAAAGATATCTGAAAACGTAATAGGTAGCTCTAGGCATCACATGGTTTGACAAAAGAATGATGATTTTTTTTTTTTTTTGTTATTGTTATGATGACTGGCCAAAAATAATACAAAAAGTGGATTAATAATAACATCTGTTAGTAGTGATAATAAAGGTCCATTCCTTTACTATGACATGTCAGTATTAAGTAAATAAGATATTGCCATATTGACAAATGGTAGAAAGAAGGGTAAAAAAAAAAAAAAAAGCTTTCTTGAATGCGGCCATGTGGTCATCTGGTCACAAATATGACCAAAACGAATAGATTTTACAGTTATTTTGCTCTGAAATCTGCAACCATCTGCTCACAAATGTCCCCAAAAATAAGCGACACTGGACAAAATCCCCCCTAATCCTCTGACTGATAGCGGGCCTGCAGTCTCTGTGGGCATCCTATCAGACTCATTATCAGATTATGAGCATCCAAAAATGATAAAACATGCTGTTTTGTATTATCATTCATATTATAGTCGACTGTTGTCATTCTCAAAATGTGTTGTTTTAAAGAGCTTTGGGAAGTGTTATAAGGGATATAACAGTGCAAATTCATGATTAAGTATTGAAAAAGCTAAAAAGTAAGCAAATAACACTGCCAGTTTATCAGGTCCACCTTCTGTAGCTAACAATAATGCAGACTGATACAGAACAACATCCCAGCAATGAATCACGACTTCATGAGTGTTATTATGTTCAGTTTTTGTTGAGACCTTGTGGAGAGGTGTTTATTTAACTTCAGAGTCATTTAAGTGGCTGCAGTTTGTGGTTATTAGAGTCTCTTTTAGCCTAGCTGAAATATTATTCCTAGACATAAAAACATCCCTTTAATAGATACAAACAGCAACAAACAATATTTGTACAAGAAGAGCACTGAAAACCCACAATTAGTACAACAAAACACAACACAACACAACAGAGTATGCTACAACAATTAAAATTCTTTGTCAGCTTGCAATAAAATATATCATCATGAACTATATGTTAGCTTGAGATATTTTTTAAAACTATTCAGACACTTCCCTTGTGATCTCAGGTAGTTTATTCAACCTTTGGAGAATGCTCTTTTACCAAGTTCTAATTTGACTATTTTGTCATGTAATTCAGTCACTGTGGTGTCATATGCACATCTCTACAGAACTTTTATTCTGTTCCTTTTGGAGATTTCCTATCTCACTGATTGCTGCATGGCCCCAAATGGATGAGCAATGGCTAACCTGACTGCCAGTTAAGGCTTGGTTTAACCGTTTCAGTACCATTTCAGTATCTAAATGAACGCCTACTTTCAGTTTAATCACTAAACCTGTTGAATGTGTTTGGATCTGTTCAAGCCCCCTTTTTTCTATTTTTGCCTTCCTGCCATTCAGGACAAATTTTGGGTGGAGGGTAATTTAGGATGGAGGGTAATTATATTACTCTCCATTTGTCTCAGCTGCCAGTCAGTCATTTCCACAAGAACCCAATAAGACTGTCCACTTCTATATGCACGATAATGAACAGATTTGTTTAGTCACTATTGTACCTACTTATAGGGCGTCTATTGTCCATTGTTAAAGGTTGCCTCTTGTCTTTAGGAATGGGACATCATTTGACATGGTTCCAGCTCTTAGGGACATGCTGCTGAATTGTTCCATGTTAAACTGAGAGGTATTTCTAATATTTTGTCCACTTTTATTTTTCTTTTAGTCTGGTTTTCAGCAATGGAATACATAAGAGAGTTAGGGAGTAGTAACATATATCTATATGGCCCTTTTTAGTTGCTTTGTCTGTGTGTTTAGAAGCATTGTCTGATTGCATTATATTAAAATTGGGGGACTATGGCTAAAGTTTTCACACCATTCACTCAATATTGACATGAACACTCCTCAAACACCCTCAAAGCTGAACTCAGCACCAAAGTCAGCAGTTTAACCCCAGTTACTGTTTCCTTTCAACTCCAGGTTGTTGGAGTCCGCAGCCAAAACAATGACAAATGTGTCGCTGTCCTACTAATTTCTGAATGCACTGTACAAGAGACAAAGAGGTGTCCCAGTGTTTCCCTAGAATGGGATCTCATATTTTCTGTTTTAGCTGAGACAGAGACTCGCAAAATCTATAACTTGTGTCCTGTCCTTTTTGGCAACAGCTTTGGGAAAGTCAGGAGATTTTAATTTTGACTGCATCAAAAGTTTTTTCTAAAAAAAAAAGAAGAAGCTGCCTCACAAAAAAGGAAAACAAACCTCCTCTGCTGCCTTTTTACTACCAAAAGGTAGGTGAAGGAGGTAAGTTTCTTGAAAAGAGGAGATCAACTGTCAGATTTTGTATGAACATTTGAAGGTTGATGTGGAAAGAAATGTCATCTCAGCTCTGAGCCACTTTTCATTCTAGTAAAAGCACAAAAACAAGCAACCAGAGAAACTGAAAATAAGCAGGAAACTTAGATGTAAGATGTTGATTTAAAAAAGTCTGTTCTAGCAATAGAAAATGACTGATAGCACTGATTTTGTGCTCTAGTCTGGGTTTATTTAGCCTCTAATGTAGCTTAACATGATATAACATGGATGTTAGCAGTACACGGTCTACAGCTATGCAAGTAGGACAACATGTTTTTAAGAGATCCTGCTTGCAGAAACCTAAGACTTTCACACAAGAGCCATGCATTTGCATCCTGTATGTTGTTAGGGTTAGGCAACAGTATTATTGTTAACGCTGGGGTCAAATCATGGTTTCAGTTAAATGTTAATAATGTGAATATAGTGTGTCTCACTGCAGACTTTTTCAGCATTAAACATCAGTTTTTATTAGAATGCAGGCAGCATTACATTTGTCAACGTAGAGACAGACTGAGGGGATGAATGTGTGGACGGATGGATGGATGGATGATGCTATGTGAATGTCCATTTTGGTTTCAGATCACTGTTAGGTTTATTTGCTTGGATGACTCCATTGATGCATTTGTCCATCAGGAAAAAAAACAATGTGATAACAAATATGATGACCTGAACACTAGTAAAAGTGAAAGTCAGATGCTGTGCCGGACAGCCTTTTTTCCCACATTTCTGTTGAGATGCCTGAGAAGCAAAACAAGACATTGTTTAACCGTGGTTAATCTTCAATTTTCAAGATGTCAATTGACATTGATTGGTAGAGCTCACTGGGATGTTTGGGATCCAAAGGCATACCTGCACACAAAGCAGCAGTCATTATTATTAGATTATTAATTGCCAAGTTATATTATGTTCTGCATACATATATTTCAAGACACTTGTTTTTAAAATTGTTTTAAAAGTGCCACGGCTCAGGGAATATAGGATTTGATGGAAATGCAGACAATGGAGGCAGAGCTGGTGCTTATCAATGATTTAATAACAAAAATGAGGCTCAAGCTTTACAAGAATATGAAACAGGCAGGTTCAGACAACAGGATTCCAGAAAACAGGTAACAGGCTGGAGAGAGATTAATGGCTAGAACAAAAATGCAACATTGATAAACTGACCAGAGAACAAAGGTTCTGGGCTGGTATATGTTCTGAGTAGCTAACAAGGAAATGAGTTACAGGTGGGAATATTGGAGGGAACTCAGGTGGGGAGAAGGAGTTGATCGCAGGACAGATGGGAATGGTAGGATCTGGAGAAAAGTCTGAGGGCGTGTGATGGACTAATGGAGAACAGCAGTGAATGTGCCTGAGGATGTGGGAATGCGGGGGATATATTGATAAAGAGGCAAGATTTTAAGTTACAATATGCCATTGTGAGAGTGTCAAACTCTTAGAGATAGTTCCAAGTTCCAAAAGGGTTCTTTCTGAAGGTTCTCAGGTTCTAACGAGAGTCATTTGTTTACTTTTCCTTCCGTTTTTGAAGAAAGGGTTTGTCAAGGGTTCTTTGGGTGAAAAAGGTTCTTACAAAGAACCGTTTTTGGAAGAAAGAGTTGATTGTTGAAATCCTTGAAAAGCTCATTCGTCAAGGGTTTGTCAGTGGTTCTTGATACCATAATATAAGATTTTCAGTAAACAGTAGAACCCCTGGGTTCGTTATAGATAGCACCCTTGAAATATAAAAAGGTTTTTGGTAGAACGGGCAGCAAGAATTTTGGTCAGAAGGGTTCTCAGTAGAACCTCTTACAGATGGTTCAAGGATTAACCCTTGGGCTCTAGGTAGAACTCTCTGAAAGGGTTAAAAGTGAAACCTTTATGAAAGGCTCTACCAGGTACCAAAATGGATTCTATTTTGGGGACAAGCTGAAGAACCTTTTATGGTTCTAGTTAGCACCTTTATTTCTCTGAGTATATATGCAACACATTCTCACTTTGTTAGTAGCCCTACTCTTTAAGATATGAAGATGTTTTGATGATCAGTTTTGCAAGTGCAGGACTCCAGGATCAAGTTAGCAATAATAAATATGCAATGTTAGGGTAGACTCTCAAAATAATGGCACAAATACATGGACTTTCTTCCTCTTTATGTTACATTGCCTGACTTAAACAGCATATCATAATGCTGTAGGTGGGCCTCCACAAATTATGCTACAGGGGCACCTACAGCGTCATAGTTTGAAGCATACTGACATACTGGCTAAGCTGCTGTACTGGCAGTGAGAGCGGGCTGTCATATGAGGCCAACCTCCTGTTTCACTTACAGTTCATTACCTTTTGTAAAAATGTGTTTTTGATATGGAAAATCTGATAAACAAGGGAGCGTCTCATGCCCTGCCCTGAACATTGTTATTTTGATACTAACTAGACAATATTGTAGCTACAGTTTAACTCTATGCTGTTTTGAAACCTGTGTCCAGGGCAACACTAATTACCAAATGAGACATACAGTAGTGGAGCAAAAATGCTGAAAGCTTGCTAAGAGAGCTGAATGGCCTGAGAGGACCCCCGTGACACTAGTTACAGAGGATGACATGTTATCTTTATAGTCTGTTGGACTAGTTTAACATGCACAGCCATATTCACAATCTCAGCACAGTCAGCCACACAGCTATTCAACATCCCCATTGTGACATATCCATGAATATTTACAGCTCACACAACAAGTTCAGCAAAAAGGGAGAGATTTTATTCAGTGGTTGGACCTGGCGGCTTTGTTACTCTCTGAAGTGCGAGTGCTCAAATAGTGAATAGCATCCTGGCTGCGCCTAATGACTGAAGACACACCATAAGACAGCAAAGTGCCTTCCTGCCCATACCCACTCAGAAGCTGATAATCAAATGCATTTTCATTAGAAATAATTCATGTTTTTATCTCTCTGCCACACGTTCTTCCTGCTTTTTAAAAAGCAGCCTCAGTTTTCACCCTTAAGTTCAGCTTGTTATGAAGCTATTTGCTGAAAGGAAATACTGGGATTTGCCAGAATGACAAAATAAGGTTTAAATTATTTGGAGGTCTTTCCAGTGCTTGGATGTGCAATTAGATGGCTCATGTTTTTTGATTTTTTTTTTTAATATAAATAAAGGCAGACTCTATAAGTGTAGTGCATACTGGAACGACACTGTCAGTAGCATGAGTGGTAACACTTCATTTGAAGGCGTGTGCATAAGACTTTCATTGAACTTTCATAAGTATGCCATGACATCTGCCATGAAAATGGAGAAATCTTTATGATTGTTTATGATAATTGTTATCAAGTGTCATTTCTAATGCAAAGCTGACATAGTTTGAGATGTCTTTGTTATGGCAGCTTGTAAAAAATGTTAATAACGTAACGTAAAAGTCTTTATAACATTCTGAATTAAACACATTTGTTTTTCTGAAACTTGTAATGTTAGTAGCTATGACTGATACATATTGCTTCCTTCCCATCTCTGAGAAATGCACACGTGCAGTACCCATCCGCACTTTCCCCCCCACAATGCTAATGTCATCAGCGAGTGTCTAGCTGAGCCTAGTCTGACTCACCGGATGCACACAGCGAGTATAATGCCTGCCATTGGTTGCTTTTTTTCAAGCGGCATCGTGGCATCTGCTATCTATGTTTTCAATGTTCCCGGGGAAACAACAGCAGCCTCCATGCTGCAACGTACACGCTGAAAATGGCAAATTAGCAGCTGCGACGCTAATGGTACAAACAAAAACAAGCCAACAGCTGTTACCTTTTCTTTTGCAGTGACATAGTCATTTTAATGCTAGAGTTTCTTTAAGTTTGATAATGTCAAGTTGTCATATCAAATATCTCAAAAAGTGTCAACTTTGCGTTAAGAATGACCTAACTGACCAAATGACACTTAATGGCAACGGTCATAAACCTTCATAAAGACTCATTCATGGTAGGTGTCATGACATGGCTATGACAATGTAATGACAGTCTTATGCACATTCCTTGAAATAAAGATTTGTCATGAAATTTGAACATGTCAACATGTCACATCACCTTTGCCCTTCTTATCTTTACTGTCATTGCTAACTGTATGCCCCTCAAAATAATAGGAATACACAAAATTATAATAAAAAGGACAATATTGCATGTAATGTAATTCTGCTCATAGAATTGAATGTGTTGCAGGAAATATTTGTGTGAATATGTATGTGTGTGTGTGTGTGTGTGTGTTTGTGGGCTTGGCACCAATACAGCATCACAGCATGCATTCTCCCAACTGTGGCATCTTCAAGTCTCACTTTTCCATCATTCCATTCACACTTATCTGTCCTCCAAGACCTCCTGTTCTTTGTCATATTGTCTGTCATGCTGTTAACTCTGAATCTTTCCTCTCTGAACGTGAGTAACAAACAAGATTTATGTAGTCTATGAACAACATGAGCACGTATTTCCTTCTCTCTTCTTCTATACCATCTGTTCTTGATTATGCATTCGTTTATCTGCTGAACAACCATAATGTAGCTTTTTCATTACATAACATATGACTGTTTTGCAAAGTCCTGTCCTTTTAATGCATGAATCCAAGCAGACAGTCAAAGACGAGCTGTTTGTGTGTATGTGCGGTCAGTTCCACAACCATGTCTCTGAAAGCTTCAGCCAAGGAAGTCTCACCTGCCAAAGACTTTGTGTCTCCTGTTGTGGTCCACCTGTGTTCATTCTTCTTGGTTTAGCTTTTGTCTTCCTGGCAATTCTTCTTCATAATCAAACAAATGAATTAATTGAATTCCTCGGCCAAAAGCAGGTTCTGGTGCTAAATTATGAATCATTCTGCTTGTTTTTCATTGATCAGTAAATATGAGAGCCATATGGACACAGGTGGTCTCACTGGCAGGTAATTATGGGTATCATTACATAACTGAGTTAGGTAAGAAGCTGCTGTTAAGACTGTGTGTTTCTGGCACCTGAGGGCAGGGGCGAAAAAAATAAAAAGGGTACCAACTGTATGAAGGGAGGCAGCAGTACATAGAAAGTTGCGATTGCACTTTCGTCCACTGGGAGGGCACTCTAGAGGGCAATGGACTGGCACCAAGGGCACTTTACCATGTTTTCCCCACTGGCAAGGCACCCTAGAGGTACTTAATCATGTTGTGTTCAACACTGGGCCACTTTAGAGGGCACTTCCCTACATTTTCTCCACTGGAAGGGCACTCTAGGGGGTAATTTATCATGTTTTCTCCAATGGAAGGGCACTATAGAAGGCACTTTATCACATTGTCTTTGATATAAGGCCACTCTATAAGGCACTTCACCACATTTTCTCCACTGAAAGGACACGTTAGAGGGCACTTCAACATGTTTTCTCCATTGGAAGGGCACCCAGAGGGCACTTTATCATGTTGTTTTGGACACTGGGCCATGCTAGAGGGCATTTATCATGTTTTATCTACCATAGGGGCATCAGGGGTTCTAGCTGACTACAGTCTTTGTTTAGATATGTATATGTTAAAACAAAAAGAAGCACAGTGACTTCCTGATCTATCAGTTGAATAAATGACACACTTATCTTCTAAATCACAATAAGCTAAATGACCTGGCAGCCTTTTGATAGAATTTAATCATATTTGCACTTAACGTAATTATTAGTTAACCGTGGTAATTCAAAGAAATCAACTGAAGCTATTAAAATAAGGCAACTGGAACTGACTCTAAACTAATTGAAAGGGCATGTATGTGTGTTATTACTTTATATGATAAGTGATCCCAGTGAAAGATCTCTATCTCCAACAATTAAAAAAAGGGAAATGATAAATTAAAGCAGATGAAAAGTGGGGAATTATCATAACTATAGGGGCGAAGAAGATAGAGTTAATAAATAATATAAGATAAAACTAAACACAGCACCACTGTCTTTCAGCCGCTAGAAGGGTGTCTTGAAGGCACTTTGTTTTCTTGCTTTGCAGCCATTCTGCTCATGATAATGTGGTATTTCCAAACACAAAGACTGATATGCAGACATTTCAAGAGAGCCAAAATACAACCTGCCAGGCATTGAGGGATTTATTCTGACGCCTGACATTCTGGGTGTCACTCACCAAATCCCTCGCTTCACCTCACGCTTAGCATTTCTTCACGGAAGATACACACACTTTATTTTAGGTCACCTCTTTATGTGGGTCATACATCCTTTTGTCAGACACAGTCTTCATATATCTGATCAAAATCTTCATCCTTTCCTCTTTTAGTCGCACTCTGTACCTGACCAGTAACAGTTGCTCAAGTACTTGGGATTCAGTAACCTATTTGCGAAGAATGGAGGTATTATATTATTATTAGAAAACCTGATAAAAAGGCAGTCTAGCTGTACTATAATCTGGCTTAAATAGTAAAATGTAGCCATATTCTTGTGCTAAATACACATCTCCATGTCCACATATGTTGGTAAGAATGCATATTAGACAAGTGACAGAAGTGTTTGTTTCTCCTACTCTCACCCTTTTTCATTCTGCAGCTAGAATATAGAAAATAATGATACAACTGAAAGAGGTTTGTTGCTCTGTAATTAATAATTAAGAGGTTCAGGCAGGGGGTGAGACAAGGAGCAATGTAACTGTTTTAACTTAAAAAAGTTGGTGCCTGGGCTGCCTTAAAATTTTAAATTGTCTGAATTTGGAAAGACAAGTTGAGGTCATTTTGTAATGATTTCGAAACAAACTTTTCTTGTTGAATAAATTTTATATGAATTTGGTTGTACTTGAGAAAATATGTTCAATAAGCTTGACAACTCTTTGGTCACACAGATGAAAATTACAAACAAACTTGATTACCTCAGTTTGGAATGTCAGTCCATTTCACACAAATAATTTACAGCTGCTCCCGTCGAAGCTACTTTGTTCTAGAATTGACTCAAAAATAATACGTGAAGCTGCTCTCAGGGAAAGACATCAAGAAGATGATGAAAAATAAATGTCTAAAATTAATTAATTTCAAAGAATTAAAGTTGGAAATGGAAATAGAATGGAAATGGAAAGAGAAGGAGTAGGAGGAGGAGGAGGAGGAGGGGAAAACATCATGAAGAGTGCAGACTAACAGTGTACTGTTGCTGAATGTGATCCACATGCAGAAAACTCAAAACAAACATAACTGTGGCTTGAGTTATACAGACTGTACAGACTGCTCCTCAGAGAGATTACAGCTTCCACTAATTTTCAACCCTTGTCCCAAGTTGGGCTTTCAGAAAAGAAATATTTAGTGAGGTAGACAGGTAAATGTAAATTATTGGCCTAAAGAGTCAGGCTAATCATTGACCATTAACCCCCAACAGTGTTGGGAGTTTTAGTGGCTTGAAAGATAATGAATCCCCGGGACAGCACCAGGATCAGCAGTTTGGACAATTTTCATAAGGGTCTGAGCAAAGGGAAAGAAACTTAAGCCACGTTTTCACCCAAAGTACCCGCAACGTTTAGCCCCAGGAACTACTTTTCAAGGAACAATTAGTCCACTGACATATGAAAAAATGACAGCTGTTTTTACAGAGACATTTTGTGCGTGACTACACAGTAACAATAGTTGTTGGTCCATCTGTCATATATTCTTTTATCTGTAACTCCATGCTGATGTGTCAAAATGAAAAAAAATGTTTGCTGCTGCAGATGTTTAAAAATGGTAGCTGAAACGAAGTGCTTTCCCCAAGCAGAGACTTTTTGGGGGGTAAAACAATATCCCCAGATCTCAATTTAGACCTTTGGGGTGGAATCGCACCAAGTTCCTCCAGAGGGTCCTAGACCCTGAGGAAAGTTCCTGTGGTGGAAATGTGGCTTTAAAAAACAAAATTTACTTATCAAAATTAGTAAATACATTCCCGAAAAAAGAAAATAAGTAAAAGAAGAAGAAAGAAAGTTCCAAAAACTAAACAACGATTATCTTTGCCTTTAAAGTATCGTTGGTACAAAACTGTTAGGAGAAGGTGAACTTCAGAGCTGGAGGGATGAATAAAACATGAAGTTGGCAGGACATGAAAAACTAACAGGAAGAGCAACAAGGCAAAAGAGAAAAACCTGTTAGTCTGTTCATTGCAACCAGGTAAAACTCTTATTTTAATCATTGTATCAGGATGAAAAGAGTCCCATATTATTAACAAACTTTTAAAACTACTCACCCCAGAGGATGAAAACAACACACACACAAACACAAAAAGCTGATTCAGGGGGTGAGTAAAGCGCCTGGAAAATGATCTAACAGACTTTGACTCTGGATAAATGAAGAAATTATTAATCACACTAAGTCCATTACAGCTAAATTATTCATGGTGTGAAATGATTTTCTATCGTCGGAGGAGCCTGTATGTGTCAAGTGGCCTAAATTAACTGAGTAACATGACTGAGCTTTTTCTCAGTTTTTAACATTGGTTGGGGAAAAAATGTGGCCCTACAATTAACTTGCACTCCCTGCTGGATGGTGACCTTGTAAAACTAACACTGGTACATAGCTAGTATAACTTTATTAATCAATCTTTGCATATTGTGACCCTTTTTTAAGACCTAGCTAAACATATTGTGACCCTTTTTTAAGACTCAGCTAAACATTGACAAATCTGTTTTCTAAAACTTGTAGATCATTGTGAAGATCTCCATTTTCTCCCATACTTGTGTCTGTGAATTCCACACAGAGAAAGAGAAATCATGTCAGTGCTATGATGCTAACAAAAGCTACAATGAATTGAACTGCTGGTATTGTCTGTTAGCTCAACATTCCTGCAAACTTGACAAAAAACGGGTACGCTGAATTGATTCTAACCCATTAAATGTCCTTGAGCAGTACTGTTAATAGTGAAAAGATCCAGATACAACCTTCCTGTCTTGCCTGATCTTTAGTTTTGGGGTTCTGTTATATTATTTTCAAAGGAAAACAGGAAAACAGCGAGGTAACCTTTTTCACCTCTCACATGTCTCAGTGCTCTGCAGCACTGAACTAACTCGAACTCTTCTCTCTTGCTTTCCTGCAGGAGACCTCTTTCCGCCTGTCTCTCAATCAATCCTCCTAAATCTCGCATTCAGAAGAAGCAGATTAAAAATATATTTTTAATCTTCTGGGTGGTAGAATTTCAACAAAAATCAAGGACTCTCTGACCTGCAGAATTTTCATCTAACCACATGATAATTCAACTTTGAGCTAACACAGACATGATCCTAACTTTTACCTCGCTTTTCATATCATGTTTGACTCTTGTAAATAGCAGAATCCTTGGCAAATTTCAGAGGATGCTTGAAGAATCTTTTACTTCAATGGATATTTTTGTGCCTTTTAAATTGCAACTTTCTGTTACACTTTCATTTGAATGGATGTGCATAAGACTGTCATTACACTGTCATAACGATGTCATAACACCCGTCATGACATGGATTCTTTGTGAATGTTAATGACTGTTGTCATGTCGTTTGGTCAGCAATGTAATATTAGTGTAAAGTTTGAGATGATGAAACTGTTTAGTTTTATGTTTTATGTTTTAACTTTAAATTACACTGTTATAAGCGGTTAGTTTTGACATTGGCCACCATGAGACCATTGTAAGTGTGCCATGAATATTTTCCTTGATCTCAAGTAAAGTGTTACATTTTTGACCTGCCATAAAGATGTCATTAAATGTTATAAAGGAAGTTTGGTCACAAAATACAGTACAATGTAAGGGTAACCTGATAGACAAGTAGTAGGTTGATAAATAGATAGGAGATAGGTAGTTTACTTGTTGTTAGGTAAGCTAACTGTCAGAACAATTACTGTCTCAAGAACCATGCAACAAATTGTATTTATTATTCTCTTTCTGAGACCAAGGATTGGCCATTTTGATGACACGGAATATAGTCCCAAGGTGGTTTTCTAGCCGGGTTTCGCTCCTGGCCCCCCAGGGCAGAGTCAGCTAATTAGGCAGCTAACTCCATAGCTAACCAAGGGTGATTAGGCATTTGTTTGTGGGGGTTTTTGGTCCCATGTCGTGCACTCAGCGGAGATGTTGTCCGGGGAGATTTTGAGGTTAGTGGTCATGAAATCTTTAATCATCTGCTCTGGGCTGTCGTCCTGTGTTCACTCTGGGATGCTGGAAAAATTTAAGGTTGTCTCCCATTGTTGATCGAGTATGTCTTCTTTTATGTCCTTGTTTTCTTTGGTAACAGAAGCGAGCTGGGTTGCGAGTGAGGTAATGGAATGATTTGTTTTCTTTTGTTAGAGTGGATATTTGTTCCTGACTGAATTCCAGGCTTCAGAGCTGCTGGAATTCCTTGTGGAGCACTTCGACAAGAGATATACATGCATCTAGTCCAGAGAGTTTATTGTTCATGGAAATCAAAATGTCACTGACCTCTGTGCAGCTGCAGCATGATTTGTTTGGTAAATTGTGAAATTAATCTGTCGAGGTAATCTTAAAGGTCTTCCAGGTCGATCGAAGTTGTTGGTTTTTGGAAGTGAGCAGGAAAGGGGTTTCATCTGTGGGAAAAAAAGAAAAAGTAGTTGCTGTGTGTAATGTAGTATCTGGGGGCTGCCATCTTGGATCTTGCACCGGTCTCGTTGAATCTAGTGGTCATAGGTGCATCACGCACCCTCATAGCCTACATTTAATGACATCTTTATAACCAAATAGTGCCACTTTAGTTGAGGTCCAGGAAATATTGATGACACTGTTACAAAAGCTTAATAAAACTTAAATACATTTTTATGACAAGTCCAAAACGCAACTCTACTTGAGGTCAAAGAAAATATTTACGACACGCTTATAACATGATGGTCAGTGTCAAAACCAACCACCATATGACAGCATAATATAATGTTACAACATTAAGATAAACTGTTTCATAATGTCAAGTTGTCATGACAAAGATGACAGGTTGTGTTGTTACGTTGTTAAAATGAGATAATTGACACTTAATGATGACAGTTGTAAAGATTTCTCCTTTGAACATGATTATGCCAGTGTTATGGCATTCTTATAAACACCCCTTCAAATTACTTAACTCTTTTTTATCACCACAGTATATGTGCAGTATTTTCATTCTATCCACTTTTAAATCCCTCTCTTTTGTTGCCCCTCTCCAGCATGTACGTACACTCCTAATCAGACATAGAGTGACTCTATATTTTACCTTCATTCCTTCTCATATATTTCATTTTGTCTGCGCTTCAGCCTCTACTTCCTCATCACTCTTCTACACATCTCCTTGTCAGAACAATTACCGTTTCAAGAGCCGTGCAATAAGCTGTCATTATTTTGCCTCCTCTCTGAGCGTCTCTTCTCTATAACCACAAGGTCAAACACTGTAAAAAGCCCTTCACAAAAGCTGCATTCACATTTAGATGGTAGATAGCAGGCAGCAGTCTTGGACGTTGTTCATCTTCAGTGAGTGACGATGATTGAATCTGACACTGCTGACTTTGGGCTGAATCCCCTTCAGATCCCGTGTTGCCCCGGTGCTTTAATTTGGAAGCGATGTGTCATTGAGATCATACATGGTCCAAGTCGCTGAACAGAAGTAATGAAGCAGCTGCCTTAAGGCGTGCAAAGACCTCTCGACCATAAGGTTACCAGCCGAAAACCAACAGGGAAAAATCTGCTCCAAGGAAGAAAAGACTCATGGTTTCTCCTCCCTGAGCACTTACCGTGAAGGTGCCCTTTAACAACAAACTTAACCCCCCAAGTGCTCCGATAGAGCAGCTCCAAGACCATCTGTGCAACAATGTGGATATTTGATCTAACTGTGAGGGGTGGAAGACCCACCCTTCACATGTAACTCTATGTAATGTAGTCTGTGTATTTTACCAACAAATCAAAAACCAACAATAATAAAAGAAAATGTAA
>JAJHUR010072417.1:0-16007 GCA_027495735.1 Lutjanus campechanus | reverse complement strand
CTTTTTTTTTTTTTTTTTTTTTTTTTTTTTTGCTCCACCGGTACTGTAACTCTCGCTCACAGGGCAGTTTAACTGAGAACAACATGGCGGTCGAACACAGACTTCCTCTGTTCTTGAACCTGCCTCCTCCAGCGCTGCTGGGCATGCTCCACTTTGTTGAGCATGTTGGGTCGAGAATGTGAGCGGGACAACACGTTGTGAGCGTTGGCAAAAGGTTGCTGGTCCTGAAAACACAAAATGGGAAAAAAACAAAACATGATTGGCCTAACAGGTATCAGACAGATCAATCAAAGGTCTATAGAGTGGCAGGGCCGTCCTGCGTTCTCCTTTTGTGATGTTTTTTTTAACTTTGAAATGCCCTAACTGATCAATACTACATCTTTGGTTTGATGCGAGTGTGCCTGCTGTAGGCCCAGTGGCTTTCCGTTTTCTCCAATTATCCAGTTTCACAAAACTTTTATGTTTTCTGAAGCATGAATGTATTTCCCAAAAGTAAAAAGCTAACATTAGCTTGTACATGCACTACACCACAGGCACATGTCTTCACGTCACCACCACTAAGTGACTAGCGTTTGGCGTGATGACATTGAATGGCCCCATCAACCTCTGTGCTCTTATTTAATTACTTGTTAGCACCTGTCTTTTGCATGACACATAAAAGCTTTAAAATTCACATGTGGGGTATCTACTGCCATATTTCATGTTGTAGAACAAAACTTGACAAAGTTTGAGTGAACCACCAACTTTATTTCAGGCAAATTACAAACAACCCAGTGACTTTGAGGTAAGGGGCTGTGAAGTGCTAATATGCTAACTCACTTCCAAGTTTTAAGGCTCATTCCTGCAGCACTCTGTACTTTCAGCTTCGAGTTTTGTTTTGGTCAGTAACATTTTATTTTGCTATCATCACTGGATTTTCTTGATTTTATGTCATTTTGCAACATATTTCATAACTTTTTAGAAAACTGCTATAAAAATTAAGTTGCTATGGTTATTATCAGGAAAATACATGCAATAAAAAGAAAATGTAAGAACAAGCTTGGGAGGATCCCAGCCACAGTCAGTTTCCATCTGTGACCAACATTATCAGTTGGGCAGCCTCTCTGTATTAAAGACTGAATAAACATTACAAGCCCACCCTTTCCTCTATAATTAATGGAGCAGCAGCGCTTCCGGTTATATTGGTCTTGTTTACGCATCTCTCTCACTTTGTTTTGCGCTCAGTGACTCAGTGACAGTTTAAAAGCTACTGTGCCACAAATAGTCTAAACTTTGGGTCGATTAGGTAGCTGTAGTATCACTGCAATAAGATTTCTCTAACAGTAGTAATTTTCCTGTTCTGCTGCTGTACCATAAATACAGGGAACTCAAAGTTCATTTGATATCTTCAATTATTTCCAAACAAACAGCAAACCAGTAACCTCTGTAACAGTATATTTACCAGAACATTAGCATTTCTTTCATTACCCTAATTTCTGACGATAATTTGGTGACTGATTTTGTCATCTTCTTTTCATTAAACAGTACCACACTAACCATATAAAACATTTTCCTTCTTCTTAGTCACATTTTTACGGCAAAAGCTTTTTTTTAAAAGCGAAACCTCTCATGTAACACTTCCTCTTGCCTGAACTCTGCCAGTGAAAACACTGAGTGCTCAGTAGGACAGTTCCCCCTCTCCCCTCAGGCAGAGGCAGTCTCTGTTTTCCTTTGTTAATATCTTAACACTGTGTTTGTCATACCAAATTTATTTACAGTTTTAAGAATGCACTTTGTGCTTTTCAACAGTATTTGCTTCCTGAAATAGGAACGGAAATGACAACTATTATCAGCCACTAGATTACTGTTAGAGATTTAGGGCAGTAAATCTGAGTTTGTTTTTATTTGCACTGCAATTGTAAGATTACTTGAAAACCCCCAGTTTACTTCATGGTGGTTCTGCTCTACTAAATTCTATACATTAGTGAGAACTGGCTCAACCTGTTAAGTGATTTTATGCTGCCACTGCAAGATTTGGTGAAGTGAAGCATTCTTCACTGCTTGAACAGATTTTCCCTGGCCTTTGTCATGCCCATGTTTACATTAACAGTCAGGCTTTAATCAGCATAAATCTAGCTACATTAGCCCAGCTTCTTTTAATCACAAGATCTGATAATGAAACCGGTTCTCTTATTTTAATGACATTAGTCCCATAAGCACGTAGAGATAGTGTGCTGGGAACAGACAATTGTTAAAGCTGTCTGCATCAGGCACTGCTGCAGCTCTTTGCCTGTGATTGTGGTTACTAATGGATCTGATACAGAGTGAGGAAGCACTTTTAGATACTATGCATCACTCCCCGTGTTTGGAGTAGGTTTTAACACACAGTGCTGCTTGCAGCATCTGTTCAGATGGGACCAGCTGCAGTAACCCTCTGCCCAAATGAACTGCTGTTGATTTCACCTACTGGCTGTCGATTCAGAAATGATGTGTTGTATTTTATATGTAATTTGGTTGAGGCATTTGTAGCAGATTCCAAAACCACTTCTGCAATGGCCTTGAAAGATGAATTACATGAAACTTTTTGTGTAAAGTAACATTACTGAAATTCTCAAGATAATAAAGAATTCAATGCAACTTTTTTTCTGGGTAAAAGGATGTGACAGGACCATAATTACCATAATATAACACAATATTGCACCATTTTACTGTGAGCTGCAAAGCTGTATTACTCAAAGAAGCACATACCCCGACGTCATCGTCACTTTGGATGAGCTGCGAGTGTCCAAACAGGCGCCTCTTCAACATGGGCTCCAGCAGAGTCAAGTAGACCATGTAGAGCAGCAGCAGGCCCAGAATTGAGAGGTACATGATGATGGTGAACTAAATGTATGATTAATGAATGATTACTGACTGGTTTGATTTCCTTCAACATGATAGAAAACACAGTGAATTAAATGACAAGCAGTGCTGAAACAATTTGCTAACTAATTAATTAGTTGATTTACAAAGTTTTTCTACAATAATTTTAATAATCTCTTAATCATTTAAGGCATACATCAGCCAGAAATGCCAAATATTCACTGATTCAAGCTTCTCAAATTTGAGGATTGTTGACTTTCCTCTATTTCAGTAGTTGTAATTTGAATACATTTGGATTTTGAAGTGCTGTTTAGACAAAGCAAGCAATTTGATAAATCAACTGAAGTGAAATTCTGGTAATTTTTCACCAAACAATTACATTAAAAAATAGGTGTAGTCCTACCATGAAGTTAGTAAGTGACAAAACATATCGAAAGGAATCAACAATCTCTCACTTTTTGATGCACTAACTTCACTGCCAACTTACCTTAATGGTCCCTGAGCTCCTCTCTTCATATTTACACTCGCAGCGTAAACAGTACGCCTCCACATCTTTTCCATCAACTGGCATGGGTTCGACTACATGGAGACAGTTACTGAAAAAACAAGAAATAGCATTAACAGATTCCTAATATGCAGGAAATTGACAGCTCATATTGTTAAAGGAAGTGTACTGACTCATCACTTAACGTACCAGTCTTTGAGAGAAACATTTTGCTTGTAGATTTGCCCCTCGATATCTCTGTACGGCGGGCAGATGCATTTACAACGGATGTCTTCAGAATTCTGTAACAGATAGATTACACGCTTCATTTCGTCTTCTTTTCCCTCTTCACACACACCCACAGATCTCACTGGTAATGAATACATCACAATCTCACTTCTACAGATAAGTTTTTTGGGGTTTTTTGTTTTCGTTTTGCATTTCATTATTTTACATTACTCCCTTTCCTCCTCTTTTCTATTTTAATCATACTTCATTTCTGTATTGGTTTTATATAATCATTATATTTCTATGTCCTTAATTACTTATATTGTAATTTTCATATTGTTTCAGTTTTACTATGTTCTCTGATTTTAAAGGACCAGTGTGTAGGATTTACTGGCATACAGTGGTGAGCTCACAGACTGAAAACACTTCATCCGCATCTGAAATCAGATACTCTACAGTACATACCAATTATGCATAGTATTGTTCAACATACTTTTGTGTAAAGTAACAGTAGTATCTCTCCCTTTGTAAGAACTGCTCAGCATGTATTATGTCACCTCTTGAGAGCCTCCTTCCCAGCTGGAGATGCGTAACCAGTGTTACAGTATGTTTGTACTGGGCTACTGTAGAAACATGGCACTGCATCATGGTGGACTCATAGACTTAGTATAGAACATTATAAATATATTATAATTACATTGTAACACATCTATGGGTGGACTCCAGAGGACCCACTTATACTGAGGGTATGAATGGGTCATTCTAAGATAACAGAAACACAACAATTCTTATTTTCAGGTTATTAAACACTAATAAAAACACACTGATGAATATTATATTCCATTTCTGCCATGATGCTGATATTCTGCCATTAAATCCCCATAAATCTCACATTGGACCTTTAAAACATGTGAAACTCTTCATGGTTTAAAAAAGACCTATATGAATAATACTATTGTTACTAGTAGTAAGTAGTAGTTTACTAACGTTACATTAACTCACAAGCTTTGTTTGTAAATGTCAAGCATGTTGTAACAAAATATTTGTTTGGTCTTGTTGTTGTTGTCTACACATTTTATTGCAGTGGCGATACTTTCTGTATGCTTATCTAAACATTTTTTGTGTAATGTCACATTTTGCCATTACAAAAATACTGATCATACGATGGATTAGTAACTGACACGCAGCTAAAGATATTAGCCACCCGTCATACTGTACGTAACTTGCAGTCTTCTGTAGCCGACTTAATGGACTGACACATTAGGCACACTGAGCTAACAGCTAGCTAAAGCTAACCACGCCGTATACAACAGCCCTGCAATAACTCCTGCCTTCACGGGGGTTATAATGTTAAGTTTTCATTGAGCACGTAGCTGAGTTCACCAAATAAACGGGCACTGAGTGAATATGATCATTATTCTCATAATTCAGAAATCCACGGTCCTGTCTAGAAGAGAGTACTTGATTTGCGAAACTCTCGCGACGTTTGCACGCGTTCTTTCTTGATTGTGCACATTATACAAATTTGTGTATAGATTTTAAAACGTGACCACGCTGTTGTGTAAAATCTGGGTAGGTTTAGGGTCAGAAAACACTTGGTGAGGGTTAGAGAAAGATTATGTTTTAGGTTAAAATGATCAATCTCGCGAGATCTTGAGCGGGTCTGGGGTTCCCTTCTAGAGACGACCGCAACACACAGCGTTAGCAACACCTGCAATTGTCGAGAAAATCTCATGATATTAGGAGTTGGCTCGACAGACAATTAATGTTCCAATTACATTTAGACAGAAGATAACCATATTGACTAAGCCCACATCACAATTTTCCCTCAAACGCTAGCTAACCTAGCTAACGTTAGCCTTACCTTCGCTGTCACTTGACTTAACAGCATAAAACAAGCCAGACAGAAAGCCTCGAGGAGAAGCACAGACTTCATCTTAACAGTGTGCCACAGGTTTCCAGTTTACAACCGTTAATTAGCCGCTCAACTGTTTCCACAAACAACACCAGCAGTGTAACAGACACACAAACAACCTAATAACAACTGACGACGTTTGCCATAAAGGTAATTCAGGGATAAACACCGTCAGCCTCCCAGCAGCTGACTTGTAGTTTCCGGAGATGGCGGTCGGCTTGTTTCCGCACACAGGACCTCAGGAGCGCTCGATTATCAATATGATCAAGTCCGGGCGGGCGGTGAAATGTCAAATATCGGTTGTTACGCACATGGTTACGCAGCGCTACACACCGCCCTGTCTGTTGACCGAGTGAGTGCCTGGAGTTTAAAACGAACGTCGACCTCGGTTCGGCATTTTTGCAAACAGTCGGATTACCAACCTCTGGTCCGGGGAACAACAAGAGGACGTGGGGTGAATATCAACAATTTAGGGTTTAATATGGTGGTAGATGACACTGTATTCAATATGGAGAGTAAATAACAATGCATAGGATATATAGTGTGCAAATAGTCATGTTGTTATACAAACCAAATTATTTCTAATGACCTTATTTTGGCTATAATTTATGGAATAGTGGTAGATCTACATGAATAAATTAAGTATATTCAAAATATACGTCTTCTAAAGTGGCGTAAGATACAATAAAATATTATTAATGGTCAGGACGGTAATTAAAGCTATAGTTTAAAAATAAATAAATAAATTAAGTATTACATGAGCACACGAAATGGACTAGAGAGATAACTGGGCACAGATAAGTAAGATGACAAGTAGTTATTAAGTATTATGATACTTGACCTTATTATAAAATGCTTTATAATGTACTATGGTTACTTTTATAAAGCTTAATTGCTGTTATAAAGTATTATATTGTAATAAGCTCTTCTAAATGGTAACTTCTCATATTTATTGTTATGGCACTCCTGATTCCTTATACTAGCAAATGTTAGTGAGTGACCATCGATTATGAAGTATTATGATACTTGACCTTATAAGTCATAAAATGCTTTAAATATGTCATGATTATTGGTATAAAGCATTATGAACAGTTATGAGTGCTTAAAACTATTGCTGTAAGCACAGTTTAATGCACTGTAAGTGCGTTTATAATGCATTATTACACGGTTTTGATAAATATTCAATTCTCACTGGTCAATTACAGTATTGTAAGGTCCGTTATTTCTGCACCCTGGACAGATCATTGCTCTCACTGTTCTAATCATAGACTCTGGAGAGCAAAAACATAATTTTAAAATCAGTATAATTATTTTTAAATCAATAAATTTTGTCGAATTATTGATTTTTTTAGTAAGTAACTGTGGAATAATTGGAGTAATGTACAAAGAGCAGGTCATTACTGTGAAATAAACTCCTTCAGGATGATTCACCCTGTATCCTGTATTACCCAATCAGTAAT
Organism: Lutjanus campechanus; assembly: GCA_027495735.1. Lineage (NCBI taxonomy): Eukaryota > Metazoa > Chordata > Actinopteri > Lutjaniformes > Lutjanidae > Lutjanus > Lutjanus campechanus. The sequence continues at coordinate 9,079 of JAJHUR010072417.1, read as the reverse complement.
GACCTTCTCACTGTACATTATACCTTACATGATACATTATAGACATGGGTGTCATAATGTGTACTGTTTATTGTTATAAAGCATTATGACTATTTATGAGTGCTTATAACTATAATTATACATTGCTCTAAGCACAGTGGAACACACTACAAGTATGTTTATAATGCATTATAGACCTTAAAGTGTTTCTGAAAAATGTGTACAAATAACAAATATATATAATATATAAATATATAACAATAATATATTAGATATTGTACAAATAATAAATTATGTAAATGGGAAATGATACAAAAAGACTATCATACACATCTAAAATGAGTAGGTCATATGTATGTTTTTTAGTTACAGGTAGACAGCAATTCATGTAATTGTATCTTTTCATACCTGAATTAAAGAGTGGTGCATTATGTGTTTATGACTAAATACAGTCTTGCTGATGAGTATATCTAATAACTAATATTATATACTGTATAATATAGTATATAATATAATAAATCAGCAATGATGAGTGTGAATGAAATGTGTTTATACATGGATGAAATGCAGCTGTTTTGTGCCACAAAAAAGGAAAAATAATAATGGGAAAAGGAAATGAAAACACAACTAAGTTTTCCTATCTTTATTTACAGCATATTAGATGTACAAAACCATAAAAATATACATACATGTGTCATCTAAAACAGGTGAATAGCTCAATTCTATTTTACAGGACTTTTCGTTTATTTTCTGACCTCATAATCGTTCAGTCTCTCAAATCACATCACTCCCAGAGTGTCTGCAGAGTGAACAGTTGTCTTTGGTTGCTAGTTCACAATACATAATGTATTGATACATACTGGTGTCATTTTGTGGAAGCAGTTGGTGTCTCATCATGAATGCATTAAAGCCGCTGTAACTGTTTTGGAAAACGAAAAATGAAAACTTTTTTTTTCAGTACAGCAGCCCTCATTCACACACCTTCAAACATCAAATACATGACCACCATTTTGCAGCAATGCTACACTGTCAAAAATGTACGTAGTTGCTACAATACATTAGCGTTTCACCTAAAACTTTTTACATCATATACAAAAAATTCATCAGAATAATTGCTCTTGTGGTGCCACTACTTCTTTAGTAGTGCTAATGTTCCCGAGAAAACATTTGTGCTATATTTGTTTCTGAAATTTAGCAGTAATTCTGCCATTTAAGCTCTACCTGTGAAAGTAGCCTATGTTAAAACTAGATACACACTCTATATACATTATCGCTGACATTCAGTATATATCTCTTAAGCTACCATATTTGTTTTAGCAAATGCCTCATAAGGCTGATGTGTACAGTATTTATCCATATTCAAATACACAGACTCACACTTTGGATTTTAATCCTGAGATGGCGACTTTAAAATCTAAAGGAGCGTATAAAGTCATTACAATTCTTCTGTTGTTAATTAAAACATTTTTCCAAAGATCCAGATCCCAGTCTGAGGATGCCCATGTGTGTCTACACCCTGTGCCACTTTATCACCGCTCATCTCTCCCTCTTAAAGCTCCAGTTAAAAGTCCACTTGCTTGACTTGTCCACTTTCTCTTCAGGATCAGTTTCATCAACAGATAACTACAGAATATTCTTAAAGGTGTCAGTGGATAAAACAGATACCGTGGCCAGTATCTAATCTTGGCTTTTCATGAAGTATCTAGAAATCAGACCGTCCTATGGGCGAAGGAATCTCAGGACCTTGGAGCGAAGGAAGCGGATGAAGGACTTGGGGAACATTTCTCTTGATTCTTGTGCCGTGTAGTTGAAGAAGTTCTGTGGGTGAGCCAGCACGTCAAACAACGCCTTCATGAGTTTCTTGTCCTGATAAGAAAACAGACTGCATTAATGGAAAGCTCAAGCAATTGAGCAGCAATCTTTATTTCCACAAGTCTCCAGAAGAGGGCGCTACATGCTAACTGGAAACTAAGGGCAGAATTAACAGAAACACAAATCATCATATAGAGGATATTGCAATCTAAATAATCAATGCCAGGGCGCCCTAGTGGGAACCATATAACTGAGATGTCACTGATTTGATTTGAATTATAATTCAAATGTCCAAAACATTTTCTCCTCTTTTTATCTCTTCTTTTTGTATTTATTTGTTTTCTGCAACACTTTATGCTTAGGGATGCATTATTTATGAATGCATACATGACTTCATGCATGTCAGAGCATGAATTCATTCTTATAGTACTTTATTTTGTAATCATGATTAAAAAAGAATTACATCTTCATGACTTCAACATGTTTGTGGTCCTTCAAAAAAGTTGTGACCCTCAGTTTCAACCACTGGTGAATAAAATATGTATATAATATAATACTTGAGAATCACGTGTATTAGCCATTTGTGACTTGTGCATACATGATACATACAACTTGTCTTTTCCTGACTAAATAATTAATAATCGACATTGAGTCCAAAATTATGATCTACTTTGTATTTTTTCCAGGTGCATAATGCAAAAATATACAAAAAGACTGACTTTATTAGAAGTAATGCTTAGTTTATCATGATAACAGCACAACATATTCAACAGAATTCAACATATTTGTACTGTGCTGTTACTGGTCAGGTTTTTGTCTTGTCCCTTTAACTGTAGACTTACCTCTGAAATATACGGCATGCTTTTTCATGCATGAGGCTATATATGAATTGATGATAATAATTCATGTGCCCTTATCAAGGATGTCAGAATTTGGTGTTTTCATTATGTCTTTATGTTTTCCTTGATTAGTGATATAACCGGAAAGCTATGAATAAATATTGTAACAGATATATTAATTTGTGATATTAAAAGACATAACAATTAAACACTTTTCATTTACATTTATATGTTATATTTAATATAGATGGAGAATAATAGGTGCAGTACAGATAATGAGCCAAATTATATGTGAAACCTTGTAATTTCTGACTGTAACTAAATTTCTGTCTCACTCTGGTCCAAAGTTAGAGTACACAACACAAAAACCATGTGTGCTCTTTGTTAAACATTTGTACCTACATACCTTGAGAATTTCCTGGTGATTCTCTGAAGCGTATAATCTTCCATCTCTGACTATGTCTTCTATCAGTTCTTGGTAGTCCTCTGAATAGGAAAAAATTACAGCTCATTAATTCATATGCATAACACACTGAGCCTCATATTTGTTCCACAAACCGTCACCGTTATCTTCTCACCATCATATGTCACATATGGGACCTGGAAGCCTTTCCCACTGTTTCCCTCGTTGGACCTGAACTGTATCCAGAGCCTCTTGGAGCGGGAGGTGAAAGCGATGGGACGTTCGTATGTCTGACAGGTCTCGTAGGTCGTCACAGAGTTGGGCAGGGCTGTGAAATGACGATAAGAGCACACCGGACGGCGTCTATAATGAGCTTACAGCATGAATACTAGTAGTCTGCTGTAATCCCAGTCAGATAAATAAGATAATGACACTTTATTATAACATTTACAAATGAATACAATCACACACACAGTTAAAACTTACAGCTTTTTCTCATCACTAAGTAGTCTCCACACTCATCTTCAATAGGCAGGTAGATTTCTGGGACGACAATAAGGATCCTGCGTTTGGGTGGTGGGTTGATGGTCCAGGTGCACTCCACGTTGGCCGGGTAGTTCCCCGGGTAGTTGGGGGACTCGATGTAACCAGTAAAATCTCCCAGCTCTCCTCCACACTGTCGGTCTGTAAAGTCACACAGATCAAGTGTCAAATAGGATTTTTTTTTTAAATCTTGGTGCAGCCAGGTGAATTATCTGGAATTGAATCCCAAACTGGACAGACATATATATACTTTTGCATTGCATGATGCTAGTAGAGCCATCGAAGTCGGTGGTGGTGTTTCCGGGACAGGCGACGCAGTAGTTCTGACCAAACTCTCCCTGATACGTGCCTGTGGGACAGCGGATGCAGCGGTGTGTGCTGGTGTTGTAGTAATGTCCTGGAGAGCACTGGACTGCAAGAACAAAGGGCAGTGACAGAGAGCTGTTAGGTGATATAATGTGACTAATATTTACTGTTGGGTTAAATTTGGAATTTGAAAACTTGCATTTATCCATCCTGCCTGTTCAGTTCACACTCCTATGCAGAAAGTTGGACGACGTTCCACTGTCAAACATGTCTGCCCAAAGAGGAAGTAAACTATCTGGAGCTTCCTACTCTATTATTTTTTTCTTCCTTCACACATTGTACAAATAATATTATATTATTATTCCCCCAATGTTTTTTTGGTCTTTTTTATGAACATGAACTGAAAATAAGTTGAATCAAAAGTTTTTTGTTCACTGTGTCCATGGAAACAACTATGAATGCAGCCATAAAGGTTTGGTCTCCTAACACAGAAAATTTGTCCAGTTTAGTTTTCTGGTAAGTCTTGTGGTCGTATGTATGAACACAATTTAAATACAATTTAAAGATATTGCTGCATACTGCTTTTTGAAACAGTTGGGGCAGAGCTGTGCTTCAGTGTGTGTTCAGTTGCACACCATACTTCTTGACTTGCTTTAGACAACATCAGGCTCGCTCCAGCCTGCAGTCTCTCATACAGTGGTAAACATTTTGTCTGCTCCAATACCATGAAAAACACTCTGCGTGTATGATCAGTTTATTCTTAGACTAGAATAGAGACAGTAGTCTGGAAACACAAATATTTTTCCATACTCTCTTTTCTTTTTTCCATACTTACCCAGACCTGGAATTCAAAATTTATTATTTACATACCATGTGGGCACCCTGATTTGATGTCAATCTGTAAGCTACTGTAAGGAGAGGAGAAATGTGACATGATATTTTTATTTTTATTTTCTGATACTCCTAACACAGACGGTGGGGGAAGGTTTCCGTCCGTTTTATTGCTTTACTTGAAAACATGGAACATGGAGACAATTGTTATTTTTGGATACCATAGCTATTTGTACCTACATCTCCAATAATAAAAATACTTATGAGGAAAAAAAACAAAAAAACACTGTTATTGACCCAAAACTTTCCCCCAAGTTCCTGAATGGTGTTTAGTTTAAAACAGACATACGTGCCCAAATGTACAGACAGTACAACAACTGCAGAGGGCGGCAAAGTTCCTCTCAATATCCAAATGAGCTCCAGAGAATCGCCAACCAAACGACTCTGTTGTGGTGTCAAGCTGAATTAAAAAAAATTTCAACCACAGATGGGTCACTTAATCTAATAAGTCTGAGAGGTTTTTCTAAACATTCTCGGCTCCAAAAGAATCATTTTGTTAAACATGAGAAACTGAAACCGTACAGGGGTTAATTGGTTTTTCATTTTCACACCTTTGGTCTCGCACTCCTGGAAGGTTACAGCACTGCTGCGCTTGGTGACCAGGTTCCCTCCACAGGCGAAGCAGGAAGTGCGTCCCACCTCAGGTTGATATGTTCCCAGTGGACAGGGCAGGCAGGGGATGAAGCCGTCATGAGAGTACTGACCAGGGGAACACTGACCTGAACAAACATACACACAAACATTTGGTCAAAACAGAGTGTGAGTCGGTGTTATTGACTTTTATCTCCCGTACAAAACTTTTAGAGCTGTATCTCTCGGATTAGTCTGATTTCAATGTATTTTTTGTTATGTTTCATGTGAAATAAGAGAAAATACTCCCCCTTCTCTTAAGATAAGAACCTACTGCAAAGCTTATGAAAATGTAAATGGTATGATGCCATGTCTTATCTTGAAGTGCACCACCTCTCACTCTCATAGTGTAACTCCTGGGTGACTAATACAAACTGGGAGCCAGTGGGAGTTTGCTGATAGCTCTTGTTGTTTAGTCTGACAGAGGAGATGTGATCTGGGATTCAGCCACAAAGTGACTCTGATAACAGCACAGGAGGAGACCAAAACATGGTGGCTCCTTCAGCTTTTATTCAGGAGTTCACCTTTTGAATTCAAATACATCTTCAGCATCTAAAAGCTCAAGCTTCTTTGGCTTTACACAAAGCAGAACATCTGCAGGGGAGAGATCTTTATCAAGGCACCATCGCTTCCTGTGTGGCTCATATTCACAAAACTATTATCTGCATTTTGTGTCCTTCTGTGACTTCATTGCTTTTTCTGCTTTTTGCTTATTTGTTCTAGATTTCTTCTCAGCTTATGTATTATCCGACTTTTGTTTTGTTTCTTTGCAAATACTGTCATTGGCACTAGGAGAAAATTCTACACTTCGAATTGAAGATGTTATTTAAAAAATTCAACCATAATAAATTAAATCTTCTTATGATTTTTTAAGAAATAGGATATTTTGGGTGTCTTTCTTGAGAGTTAGATGAGGAAATCAACACCACTCTCATGTCAGTACAGTAAATGTAACAGCCAGCAGCCAGTTATCTTAGCTTAGCACAAAGACTGGAAACAGCTTTAAAGCTCCCTAATTAACACATTTCCTTAACCATCCTTTTAATGGGTTCATATCTGTAATGCTCCTAATATGACTATGGAGGAAACTGTTAACGGTCAGGTAGTGAAAAACAGTACTGACCCTGGATGGCTTACAAAAGAGCTGTCATAACTACTTACAGTGAAGGTAGGTGAACTTCAGATGCACCCTGTTCCCACATTGTGGTGCCACTTATCTTAAATAGTGTCTCTCTGTAAGTTATTAGGAGAGGACTGATTTCATAAAGTGGGTCTATCTTGCAGCTATGTCATCAGTCAAATACCAGTAAGTTTAGCACTCAAGCATGAAAGCGTTTGGCCTGCGTTACGTGGTCCATATCCTTTTTTTTTTTTTTTTATTGCTCACATGTGACTCAGATATGTTTTTTTTCTGACAGTGTGAAGAGCACAAGTCACATGACTTGGGTCCATTTAATATGCAGTTCTAAATCAGATACAGATCTAATTTTTTAGAGTGCACCCTCAGTGTGAACAGTCATATCCAAATACAAGCGATTTTTATGTCACTCACTCAGCTGAAGCGTCTTGCCCCGAGACTCTTGTGGAGACAGACGTAGTTAAAAGTAGCCCTTGACATCCTGAAATTCTGGATGAAATCTGTATCTGAGAAGCGATTCACATCACAATCCCACCACTCCTGGATCCGACTCTACATCCACACACACACCTCTATACAGATGTAGCCATAATTAAAAATTTGTTTAGCCACTGTGCTTTATTTTTGAACAGCGTGTTGCATTTGTAGTCTTTGCCATTGCTCTTCTGCACATGTGGGTCATTTCAAGACTGTAACCAGTTCACACTGGCATCTAATATGGACCACATTTTGAAAATAATGTGAACCGCCAAGCAAAAAAAATCTGATCTGAGAAATAAATTTGAATTGAGCACTGAGGCTTGCAAGTGTGAATGCAGACACACATCACACAACAGAAATGTGCCCGATGTGATTCTGGCAGAGGGTCTTTGTTGCATGTTTTCCTCCTTGTTCTCTCTTTGTTTGTTTTTCTAATATCAGCTATAGAATGAAGGAACAATGGCACAAAAATGTAGGTGAGGATATTCAGTTGGACTTAATAAATGCATGTTTGTTATATTTGGATACACGGTAATTGTTCTGTCGACTCTAAACACACTAAAAACACAGATTGCATCTCTGTCCAGTGTCCATCTTGGAAGAGGGATACCTCCTCTGTTCATCTTTCTGAAGAAGACAGGACGTCATATTCTGTACAGATCTTAAAGCCCCTTAAGGCACATTTGTGATTTGGAGTTACATGAATAAAATTGACTGGACCTGACTGTCTTACCTCCACACTCGGACATGTTTCGAGCTCCGACCACCTTGGACACTTCTCTTCCTTCAGGTCCAGGACAGACCTCACAAGACATCTGTCCCTCCTCATCCTGATACGTCCCAGCTGGACACAACACACACCTTCCCTGATCCCCATCAAAGTACGTCCCAACACTGCAGCTCACTGAGGAATGACACAAAGTTAGATTAAAGGTTATTAATTCAATCATTTACTTGTAGATTTATACAGACATAGGTGCACCCCGGACTATACACACAGTAAAGTTTAACTTGGGCCTGCAGTGTTTCTGCCAAGAAGCTGCCAAGCTTGTGGTTGTCTGTCACGTCTCTGAGAACTGATAGTTTTGTCTGTGCACTGTGGTGAGTTTAAAAAAACACGTTGTCTAAATACTTAAATGCATCTGTTATTCTCTCACAGAGCGCACTGTGATGTGTAATCAAGTTGAAACAAATTTAATTATTTAAGCCGGAGAAATCAATCATTTTCCTCACAAAAAGAAAACAAACACTCAAGTTAAGACACCCATAACAGTCTGAAGTGTCTGGAACTTGTAATTTACACCCATTTAGCCGACAGATCAGAGTCAGAGAGCGCTCGTCTACAAAAACCAGCGGAGATAGAAGACAATGTAAAATGCAGACATGAATCAACATACAGCAGGATGCCCTGTGGCTCCTCCACATAATCAAACAGTCAAAACCACACTGTACATTTACACCATAAATACAGCGGCTCAATGGCATGACAAGACCATTAAAGTAAAGTAACCCAGACTTCATCAGCTGCCTCTCAAGTGTAATCAAACAGGACCGTGTACGTACTTGAAATGGATAAACACACTGAAGAGCATCCTTAACACATCAAAGGCTTTAACTGGGCTAGAGCAATTTATCAATCTGATGACAGATTTAATGAATATTACAAGTATCACTGACCTTGAGTCAAGCTAGCACAGTGTTCTCCGCTGTAGGCTGTACATTGTGCTTGAGAATGTAACAGCACAGTTTAATGGAGTTTTAAATGCTGCAACAAGTTACAGTAAAGCACATCCAACAAAATCACTTATTTCTTATGATTTATCACGGATCATTAGGCTATTTTTTTGTTTTCTAGGCATCTTCTGAATGTTTACGCCAGGTTATCTGGTGTTTTCTGCCAGACAACCATTATAAGTCAGTAGAGATGAAATGATAGAAAAAATAATATGATTATAGTGACCAAACTTATCATGGTTATCAGTATTATTGTAGTATACAAAATTAAAATGTGCTGAAATGATAAAAAAAAAAAAAAAAAGTACTGATATACACACTGAA
>JAJHUR010072416.1:0-30211 GCA_027495735.1 Lutjanus campechanus | reverse complement strand
GGCTCCTGAAAAGGTTAGTGTCAGTACTGTGACAGCATCAGTTATATCAGAGCAGGAGAGAATTGCTTCATTGAAAGAAAAGCAAAGAACGACTCTGAAGGATTTTCTTGACAGAAAAGATGTTTTCGCTCTTCTCCTGAACAGCTTCGGCAAGAGATGGATCTGATTGGTTTTGGTTGAAGTTAGCCCATGTTAGATGTGATATGCAGATGTTTTTTTGAAAGTGCCTGCCCTTTTCCAAAACGTTTTGAAGGACGACTTCCCAGATGGTTCTGTGTAACAAACCATCTCAGGTTTGAGATGTCAGGTTAAAAATAACACATCTTAACATCAAACACCAATGTTTGGAGTTGGTAAAACATCCCAAACACAGTAAACAATGAGAAAAAATAAGTAAATACAGGCAGACAGCAGAGTCTCTGCAGATACAGACACCGCCGCACACTTCTAGTGGGTCATAAGTGATGATTGAAAGGGGTTACGTTTATGTGAGTCTAAACATTTTTTCTCAGGAAAAAAAATGCAGATTTTAGTTTAATTAACTTGAATAAATAAAACTTGTATATTTACATTTTTACAGTGCATTTAAAACATGATATTGATTAAAATCACATTTCTGCATTTAAGCCAATTAAGGCATGCTATACTGCATGTTAGCTTTTAAAATGTAATGATCCCATAATTATAGCCCTTTTTTTCCTACCTCAAAATATCTCAGGCTAGTCATTAGCACGAACATAAAATAAACAATGACCTCTTTTTCATAAACAGGTCATCAGTAATTATTCCAGATACAAATTACATCCTCCCAATACACTGGAATATACACTGTGCTTTATTTACTCTGGAAACAGATGCAAAACTAAAAATTAATTAAATGCTTTATTGCAATGAGCTTTGGGAATAGACGATAAGCCACAGAGGACGGTAACTGGCTGCACATGTTCACCCCGTTATGGTGGGATTATGAATTTTAATAAAACAAACGTTTCTAAAATTGAAGCTTGACAAAAGTCTTGTTCTCAATGGAATAACACTATGTACTTAGATGGGCTCAAGGGGTCGTCAATGGCAAGTTCAATATTAGATCCTCTTTCCTCATGGATCGCGACCTCTGACCTTCTGGAAGTATTTCCCATGGCTCTCTCTGTCTGGACTCCCCAAGCTATGCCTGTTGCATTCCATGTGTCACCAGCACTCCGTGTCAAACACGAGGCACCCCACACTGCGCACCTGTTGTTTTGACCAAATGACACAGTGTCCTTCAGGAAATATTAGAAGCATTGTAACGAGGAAACTATTACTGCTAATGAAGTTTCCATTTGAAATGAGACTAAGCATAAAAAACACTTTAAAAATAGCTCTGCGCTATTCATAGCTTTGCCAGCCACTGGTAGTGGTGAGACTCGATTCTTACTAGTATCAGTTCATATCAGCAAGTTTTATCTGCCAGTATTTTCCTCATGTACTTTGCAGTGGTGGAGGTACATTCATTCAAGTGCTGCACTTAATTTAAGGGGATATTATAAGAGAACAATAAGGAAATTTGAAGTGAGGTTGTATGAGGTACTTATCGATGGTCAGTGTATTACCTCATACAACCCTACTTTTAATAATCCAAACTATCCCTTTAAGGTTTTTTGGTGCTATTTATTTATTTTACCTAAACTTGCTCAGAGTTAGATGAGAATATACTGCCCTCTTGTCTGTATGCTAAATATAGCTAACTTAGCTAGTCACAAAGCTTGCCTGGCTCTCTCCAAAGGTAACAAAATCCGCCAGCCAACACCTCTTGAGTACACTAATTAACACGTCAAATCTTATTTATGAAGGGTTATGTGCCAGACTAGCAGAGACATCAAGAGGTTACTGGTCCCAAGAGATATAGTCCACCATAATCTTCCATAAAATGTGAATTTGTCACTTTTACATTTGAGTTTTTGTGCACATTTAACAAACAAGATACAACGTGTGAGCTTTAGAGGTGCTGATAGGTGTGCTTTAGTTCGGACAGAGCCAGTGTGTGGTTGAATAAAACCACTTAGGCTAAGGTTTCCCTTGTCTCTTCATCCAAAGATTCCTTTTGAAAAAATGAGTTGCATGAAATCAATTTCCTTAGGATGTTAAAGGAAAACTCTTTATTCTCTAAGTGTTTGCCATTAGCTTCTTAAGTATTCCCTTATGAATTGCTAATTAACCATTTTCAGCAGAAATTTTTATGGGACAGATAACAGTCCCTTAAAAGTGAAATAATTTGTGGAGCATAAGTTAATGATTGAATTTATAGTGATTGATGAGGAGGAAGAGATACCAAGAAACATTTTTCAGGACACCGAAAACCCACTGGACACTATGAGCCATGCACAACTGATTATTGTAGTTAGCTAGCCAAACGTTAACATAGCAGTTTTTGTCCACTACTGTCGATTTTTGTCTCCTTTCTTGCTGTCACAGTAATATTTCCAGATTCATTACTCCATCTACAGTTCATTTCACAGCTGATTTCTCACACTGATTCTGTCAGTTGTTTCTTGCCACATCTACTGCTTGTATTATTTCTCCTTGTTGTCAGTTTTGAAGAAGCTAGCTAACACAGGCTAACTTCGTATGTGTGTTTCAGCAAGCTAGCTGACAACTGACAATAATGCTGTCTAGTTATGTTTCAGAACAATGTGAGTGAAGCGTAATCATAGTAACCGCCCATGTTCTGGATTATGACAGTAACTACCATGAAAACCTAATACCCCATAGTATTAAAATATGTTCTATATTCGGATATCAGAGCATGTGAGCGGAGCAGGAGTGAAAGCGGGGGAGGGTTGGATGGAGCGCGGAGCGACTTTTTTAAAAGGCTGGAGCGTCGCCTTATCTCCCACTCCATCCTGCTCCAATTTCGCTCAGGTACCGCTCACACCACAATCCTGACGTGTGCCCATTGCACAGACACCCACACTATTTTGAACTGTCCTGTTAATGAACTGTCCAGACGCTGTCTCTCCCACTTCATGTCATCTGTCTACCGAACACAATGCAAGCCAGACTACCTCAGATCTGATCATATAGCATTTACACCTTGCATTAGAGTATGTTTTTCCTTATCTGGATCATGTGGAGAAATTATATTTTAATAGCAAGTGTAAATGGGTGAATCAAAGCCCTTAACTTACGGGAACATTTTGCAAACCTAAGTCTGAAACTTAGTTCATATAACTGGGCACAGGCTTATATGCTTTTTTCCCAAAATGTTGACCTTTTCCTGTAGATGTTAAACCAGTGGTTTCTATTCTTCCTGGAATTGTCTAGTTGTTCCAGATGTCTGATTTGTTAAGCAGTTCCACCAAAAAGAGATTCCCCCTCTAAACTTCTCAGATATTAGAGGAATATGAGAGGCACAAAAAGTTATTAGATTTATCCAATATGTCATAATTAAAGCAAAGAGATTATTAGATTATTAGAGAAAAGTCCAAAAAATTAATGCAGATGTGAAGCAGAACATTGTTTTTTTCTTCCTTCTTTCCAGCCCTGTTAATCTTCTTACAACCCCCAGATTAATCTCGTAACCCTTTGGAGGAGGTCTGACCCTGAGGTTGGGAACCTCTGGACTGAACAGCTGAACTCTATATAAAGTAGTTAATGCTAGCTCCAGCTTGAGCAGCTACAACTGTAAAATACTGCATGCATTGCTGTGTCAGTATTAACAAACTGATTCACCAGTGCTGTTTTTCTGTGGCTCCAGTGCTAATTTATGGTGCTTCAAGTATATATAGCTGATATTACTTCAACATATTTTTAATGCAGTTTATTGTCAACAAACAAGGAGCATGAGGACATATTGTCACAAAAAAATAATTAACTTTTGCAAGTTACAAGATCTATAATCCTCTCTGCTGTACAGGATTCAGTCTAAAAACAAAAGCAAAAAGTCTGACACATATAATAACCATTATCTCTGTTTCTTGCTGTCAGCGGCGTCCTTGGACCTTCGACACCTAAAACCTTCTGGTCGTATTGTGACCCATAGCCCGTTGGGACATGTAGGAACACATCATATGCATGAGAACACAGGCAGTGCTGAACCCAATGCACAAATCCATTAGGAGACTTGCTATTGGGGCAGCTGGCCCACCGTGAGACCCCACCGCTATAAAACGCAATGATGTGCAAGAGCTGTAGAAATTCCTCTGTGCAAAGAGGGGAGTTACGTCTGACTTCATCCAGCGGGCGAAAAACCATCATGTCAGGCTATCGTTAGGCCATATAATGCCTCATTCCCCCTGCATTCTGTGTTAACCACATTAGTGGCAGTGTTCTTCTGCTGTTGTGGAAATAATCTTCATCTTCCACAAATGGGAATTTGTTTCTTCAAGGCCTCTCCTGCTCACATACCGCTGGGGAGGAGGAGAAAATAAGCATGTAAAAACATAGCTGTGGAGGGAGTAGCAGAGTATCATGTCCTCAGACAAATGCAAGTTTATGCCTTGCTCCCCTTTGTGCTTGATCCAGTTTGGGCAATAAATTCTCAGTGCCATGAAGTGGATGCTGCAAATAAGATCTTTTCATTATATTTCAAAAACGAAAAAAGAAGAAGAAGAAGAAGTAGACAAGAATTCCTGCTTTGTATCTGATATATGGCATATAACTTATGATATTACTGACATATCCCTCAGTGCATAAGGATTTATGGCATGACTTGGCTGTAGTAAAGGTTACCTAAGACACAAAGTAGCAGCAAAAGCAAAAGAAAACAGCTGATGTTACAGAGAAACCAGAGAGAGACTGTAAACAACTCTGAGAAAGAGACAGACAGAGCTACGTGCATGTGTGTGGAACTGGCAAAATACAGTCATGAGTTATGATGGATCTTATAGCGCAGGGCAGCGTGGATAGATCATGCTGTCCTTGAACATACCGAAAGAGAAATGTCTCCACAAGCTACTGCCCTTCATGTTCAATCACAGGCAAAATGACAGACAGTGTGGGAGGATGGACGAGTCATTTCAGCTGTTCATCCTGGATTCTGGTTTGTATTTTAGATTTATCCACTGAGCAATAAGAGTTGTGTAACTGTATGTAACTGTAACAAATGCTCACTATTATTTTACAAAGATACTACATATCTTGGAAATCCAGTGCCACAAGTTATCCAACATTGGTAGAATTTTTACTAAATCAAATTTCAATGCTAAACCAAGCCTGTGTAATTCAAATATTCATTTGTTTATGTCATAATGGATCATTTCAGTCACATGAAAATTTACAGATAGACCTTTAAAGGGAAAATTTGCCACTTTCTCTGTCAGTGTTGATGGAAAATGTAGTCAGTTGAAACAATAAATTCCTCAGTGTGTGCTATATTCTCCTGCTGCTAAATCTGTTGTTCTTCCTGCATCCAGTGATGTCACTGGTGTTAAGGAAGAGCTACAGGCTATTTCAGCTCAGATTTCTAGTCTCTGCCTCTGGCCAGGGGTGGAGACTAGGGTTCATCTTACACTATATTTAAAAGCTTTATGGTGGTGATACACTCAATATAACACACGTGGAGGAATTTATTGCTTGACTACATTTACCATCAACACTGGTTGGACATCCACATTATGAATCGTGAAGTAGCCTGAAGAGCAATGAAGTTCGTTTCTCATTTTAAACAGCCACTATTGATGAAAATCTATCTGACGTGACTCAGGCAGAAATCATGTTCATGGACGAGGAATAGTTTGACTTTTGTTTTCTTGCTGAGTTACGATAATATCGTAAGATCGATATCACTCCTGTATATGTGGTTAGCCATCAGCCACTTAGCCTGAGCTCGGCATAAAAACCGGTGCTGTGTTCCATTTACCTCCGACGCACATAAGTCAGAGCTGGGAATGACATCACACCTGAGTTAACTGCGTTATAGTACAACAGGTCAGAAAACAAAGATGAACACCTCCATGAAAACCTTCGTTTGTGTGATTTAATGAAACACAAAGGGTAGAAGTGCTAATAAACAATATATTAATACAGCTTTTACTACTTTTACTATATGCAGAGCAGTCATCTTGGATTTGGTCAGGTTACTATGACTTTCCAATTAGGAAATCCAACTTCAAACGGCATTCCAGTGAAAATTTTCGACTGGGAACTTTGAAATTCCTACCTCCCAGTTGAACTTGAACGCACCACAGAAGCAGAAGTCTAGCTCTTTCCAGCACCTCTATAATTAACACTAACTGAAGTGTAAAAAAACAACATGTTGTGGTTTTATGAGGGGTCACCATATGCTCCAGGCTATTTCTGGGATTTTTTTCTTCATTTTACTGTACCATAAGTTTTTTTTCTTTTTTTTCCAGTAATTAGTGAGTACTGGTGGGCAGGGTTTTTTTTTTTTTTGGAAACCTATGGATAGAGCCAGGCTTGCTGTTTCTACCAGTTTCAGATTTTATTTTTTCCCCTCAAGACTGTCCTGTCCTGACTAGTCTCACCCTACTGTACTGTGATTGGCTGTGAGCGCGAGTACCGATATGGACAGTTGGGAGACATTAAGTAAGGAGGTTGTGGTGGATGAATGGATCAAACACACTCAGGAGTCTGGAGTTGGTGTTGCAGTGTGAAGCTAAATGTCACTGTCAACTTAATTTAGACTTAGTTAACACAATCACAAAGATGCATCATCGAAGCAACGAGGACTAGCCAATCACAGCACAGTAGCGTGGTACTTGGTGAAAGTCTTTGGGGAAAATGTTTTAAAATCGCTGTCCTGTCTTTGCGTTCAGCTAAGCTATGCTAAGTTAAAGCTACACAGAACTTTCATATGTTGTTGAGTTTGGAGGCCCCTGTGGACAAAATCAGTAGTATTTCACCCAAATTAATCACAAAATATAATGTGAAAAATGTAATTATCTGAATAAAAATCTCTTCCTCCTTCTTTTTAACTGGCTAATGTTCCACTCACTGTGGGAAAATATAAATACAGGCTTGTTTCATCCAACCTGATAGCAGCCATTAAGAGAAATGATATAGAAGTAACCAGTCTTCTTGTGGATGGTCTTGTTTGCTTATGTAGTTCATATAGATGCATCAGTATTAATTGAGACTGTTTCATAAATAGTTAAAAACTCCTTGTAGTAGCTTTAAGCTAACCATCTCCTAGCTGAATCTTGATGGACAGATATGGGAGTGGTATTGATCTTCACATATTGCTCCTGTCAAGAAAGCAAATAAAGCACATTTTCCAAATGTCAAACTGTTGTCAGATACATTAGGAGAGACCAGGATAAATAAATGCTTGCAAAAAGATCAAGACAAGAGGAGAATGAAGAGTGGAAGGTGAGAGGAGGAGGAAGAAGACTGACCATCAGTCTGTGACTCTTTGGTGTGGTAGAGCCGACACTGTCATCCTCCCTCGAGCCCCTTTAGGCACTCATCTGTGGCTGACCTTGCACTGGCATGTGGGCTGCTTCTTTCTTCCACATCACAGACACTGTCTTGTAAGATTGCGAGCAGAATTGAACAGCTTTGTTGCCATTTTGTTGTTCTGCAACTTGACGGCACCTGGCTCTATTAAAACAGCTCCTGGTACTGATCCAAGATCCACCATGGATTCAGATTCCTGTTCCTGCATCTATTATATCCACTGAGGATTTAATTTAGCTAAACACCAGACAGCCTATTCAAGTTTAACTGCAGCAAAACACACACACAGAATACAAAAATCTGAAAATGGACCTGAAAGTAAATGTGAAATATGCTGAGAATATTTATAAATCCTTTGAATTAGACATTGGGAATGTGTAACCTCTTCAATATTCCAGTAACAGTGCATCATATCAAGAATGTGTCACATTGACATCTTGGAGCCTCCCTGTGAGGTGAACCGCTCATGGTTTGTTTGCTGGATGGAAGTTATGCTGGGAGGCTGTCAGAGCTCATCTCGGCTAGGGTGACATGTACTCAGGCACACTTGCACTATCACGAAATTACATCTCTGGCTCCTGATGCGTATCATGTCCCCCAGGCATTTAATAAACAAAAACTAGCTTTGTTTATCATCTGTTCTCCCTGTTTTCAGGATTTCTGCAATTCCTAAATCATTCAAGGTATGAAAGGGGATGTTTTGGCTTTAAACTTTTTAGATAACATGGGTCAGTCAAAACAGTTGAAAGAACGTTTGTTTACAAGAACTGACTAAAGATTGTGAGGGAATTTCACAAACAACAAAACATGTATTTTTCCTTTAACACATGGTAATTTTTTTTTTTCTTGAATCAGAGCTGGGGTAAAAGCTACCACAGTCTTCCCAGTGTGTTTTGTAAGGGCATCGTTGCTCAGAAGACAAGCCTGAGGGTGAAACAGCATCATGGTGAATTAATACAGCCTCTATTCCCAGTGAGAGAGAGGCTGAGATATTCATACACGCTAAGGATGCAATATGGGATGCAAACCTCAGCACAGCACTTTTAGAGACACTGAAATGTTTTTCCAGACTTCTCCTAACCCAATTTTAATATTCTCAGTCCCTAAAATCCAAATAATAGCGTTAAATCTTGATAACTGAGCTTAGCTTTGAATAAAAAGCTTTCAACGGAGCACAGTGAAAGAAAAAAAAAAACAGGCCTTTAGATTTTTTTCATCATTAATGCTGCATTTAAGAGCGCAGAGACATGGTGGGAATAGAAAATACATTTATTTTCTTTTCACTATGTTGCAGACATACTTATAATGGAGCTGTGCCAACAGGCAGTCAGTCATTCTTGTGCACGTGTACACATGCTGGGATGTGGCTTGAAAAGTGAAGTCTCCAATCCAAACAACAGGCTATACAGCACGTGCTGACTCACTGCATCAATGGACCAGTGTGTAGGATTTAGCGGTATCTAGAGGTGAGTTTGCAGATTGCAAATACCTCGTCTCACTCCGTTTCCAAACATGTAGGAGAACCTACGGTGGCTGTAAATTTGGAAAGGGCCCCATCTAAAGCCAGTGTTTGGGTTGTCTAATATGGTGATTCAACATGGCGGCCTCCATGGAAGAGGACCCACACTCTCTGTACATGTAAAGGGCTCATTTTAGTGGTGGGCTCAGGCTACAGGAGTTTTAAAATCCAAACAGATTTCGAAATCTGGTTGCATCAGGAGAAACTTCACACACACACACTATACAACATTTGAAAATAATGTTACATCACACACTACAGGATATTATTATGATTATTGTGCCGGAGGGAGCACGATCTCATGAGGAACGTGATTTCACATGACCTCACTGGGCAAGCATGATTTCACATGATCTCATGGGGAACGTGATTTCATATGATCTCGGGGCAAAGCAGACGTAAACAAAGTGGAGACTGATGTGGCTCAAAAACTTGCTGGAGTAATGTTTGCAGTGAGAAAAAACAAAACAAAAACAAAAGCAGATGGACTGAAGTGTCTGGATGAGGAAATGTTGAGGTGACATCTTGTTTATTTTTCACTGAGAACTGGAGGTGAGATTTTAACTGTCAGCGTTAATATCTGTCAACAGTAGTCAAGTTGTTTATATAGTTTATATAACCCAGTATCACAAATGACACTTTGCCGCAGGAGGTTTTACAAACTGTACAATCTGACACCTCCAGTCCCGTAAACCCTTGAAAGAGAAAGGAAAAACAGTGGCATGTGAGCTGATAATGCTGTCAAAAGTATCAAAGTATTGATACTTTTTCAAAACCACATGTTTAAAAACAATACAATACATTAAGTAGCACTACAGTGTAGTACCTGTCTCTTATACACATCTAGATGTGTATAAGAGACAGGCTCTAGGGATGGCAGCGGTGGTCTGTCAGTTCACTACTTTGGTCCAAAGTCCAGTCTTTGGTCCAGAAATATCTCAATAGCAATTGGATGGACTGAAATTTGGTACCAATATCTCTAGTAACCAGAGGATGAATCTCACTGACTTTTATTCCCCTGACTTGAGTGCTACTATGAGGTTCACATTTATCGTTTTGATCAGAGGTGGCAAAAGTAGACAAATTCTGTTCATGAGTATATGCGTAATATATGGAAACAGCAGGACATAGTTTATTTTACATTAACACCTGCAAAAACTAATCATGCTCACTCAGTCAAGCAGATAAATAACTGGTTATGTTTTACATTGAAGCACCTTGAAATCATGTTATATTTTATAATTCATTATTATCATCATTATTATTATTATGCAGCTTCACTGGTTGAAGCTCCTGAAGAAGGAGCCAGTGGGCAGGAGCCTGGGAGATGAGTGAGGAGAACGGGGGAGAGGAAAGACTGGCCCATGAAGCTGGACATCAACCAGGCTGAACACCCAACTGAGCTGGACTGAGGTGCAGCTTCAACCCATGCACTAAATTACGTACAAATTATCAATCCAGCATCAGCCTCTGACAGAAGCACACATACTGTTCACATAACCTGGGTCGGACTGGTCTTGTGGTCACATATAACAATATAAGATCATAATTGTTCAATCCTTGTTTTTCTGGATCCCAATAAACAAACACTCCAGCTTCTCCAGCTGTCATGTGACTGATCTGTCAAAGATGATCTGACAGCTGTAATCCCGTCCCGTGCACACTTTGCAGGTCTATTGGGATTTATTAAGCTTTATAATTCTGATAATAATTCCTGATCCCTTATTAGTGAGAATAATTTAACACACACACACACACATGCACACTGTTTAACATTAATGAAAGGTGTTTTTTGATCATGTGTGCACACTTCAGCTAAGCATGAGACACAATGTCTCTTGGATGGATTACCATGATTTACTGTACAGACATCCCTGTACTTTGCTGGATGAATTGTAATAACTGGTGATTCCTTGACTTTCATCCTTCATCTCTATTTTGAAATCATTTAAGGAAAGGATTTTTTCACAGCCAAGAAGATCACTTACAGTGACCAATAACTCTTTCACTGTGGAAACATGAGTACTGATTTAAGACAGACTTGAAGAGGTGCTACCCCGTCCTTTAAGGTCAGAGCTGCCCAATTTGGGGGAGTGCTGGCCTGCGCTCCCTTTGTTTTGGCCTTTGGCCATAGCATTTGTCAAGCTCATGCTTTTATTTTTGTCTAATGCACTTTCTGTCAGAAATGTGTCTTTCCTTTTAAGTTTATGCTTGCAAAATGAAGCATATGGATATTTTTGACAATCATCTCTGTAAATGAAAAAGACTATTAGTAGTGTTTTAATTATTTTGATATTTTATTTTAGATATTCAGTTATTTTGCATGTCATTTGAGGACTGGGGTGTGGGTGGGAGAGGGTGAGCAAGCATCGGTTTTTATATAATTGTAGTTTGCTTTGTGTTTTTTCTGTTTTGTATTATTGTTTTGTTGTATGTATGTATATATGTATGTACGTGCTATTTGTGTACTCAGGACCCCCTTGAAAATGAGATGCTACATCTCAAGAGGCTATCCTTCAATGAATTCAAATTCAATTCAAATTAGATTTAGAATTTTTGATAAAATACAAATGTAATGTAATTCTACGTAACATCAACCTTTATTGTGACCCTCCATCAAGATTAATTTTTGGCCTTTAATAGCAAAGAATTTGGGCACCTCTGTGTGATTCGGATCCAACCTTTGCTAAATAAGAGTGCTCTGTAAATACAATAATGTAAGTTTTGTGCTAATACTGAGCTTGTTGTTAACAACCTTAAAAGTGTCCTTAGCTCTTAGGATAGGATCTATATAGCACAGTATAAAAAAGCACCCTATTCGGACCTGTCCCACAATGTTGAATAAACATAATCAATTTCCTTCACTCTGCTGATTTAACATTTTTGTTTAACTGATTTACACAGTTGAACATGACCAGAAAATAAAGACAAAATTCCACTCATACATCACACAGTGATGGCAAGGTAAAGAAGGTTTGAACCCAAAGACTAAGCCCTGATCATATATGCTGTATTTGACTTCAGTGGTGGCTTCATCTCTTGTACCTCTCAGAATCCCATTAATGGCCATTAAAATGTTTTACAGGCACCTGCACTTGGCTTTGTTTACTGACAAATAATATATCAATGTGTCTTCTGAGAAAATGTAGTTACAGGGTCTTTGTTCCAATCTAAACAGAACGTTTGACTAACTTGACTTAAACAAAGCAGAGCGGCATACGAGTTAGACACTTTTTAAGCCTGCTGTAAATTCTAAAATAAGGATCATGATTTACCTCAACTGGAGAGGGTAAAAAATGCATTCTGAAGTACAGATTTATCCATTACTCAACAGTGCAAATATTTACTCACATTTGCCCCTAAAAGTAGATGTGCAAACTGGAAAAATAGTTTACAAGCACAGTCTGCATAGGGACTTGGTTATTAAACAATCCCCAGGGCTAAATTATTAAAGACTATAGTAGTATTAAATTATTCTTTGACTTTTTATATCACACCATCATCAGGTCAGAATTTTAATTTGTCCAGTACTCCGGTTTCTGTCATACTACAAATTAGCAAATGTTAGCATGCTAACATGCTAAACTAAGATGGTGTGTTCAAGTGACTACTGGGCAAAACAATTTTTGAAATTGGTCAAATATTGAGGGAGAGCGCTGATGGAAGCAAAACATGCGACAACACTGTTATAGTAAGTCCATTAAAGTGCTCTGGCAGGATCAGATTATTATTCTAAGTGTCTGACAACATTATGGGAAGGAACCCTGCAGAGACAGAGTAAGATACATTTTGTTTAACCAGAAACAGCTGTTTTATTGTTCTCACCAGACTCCCTTTACAAAACTGTAATTTTGACATCATCATCTGCATTCAAACTTGACAGAAACAAACAAATAAAAATCGTCAATCCACTGTTTCATTAACCACAAACTCTGATTTGGTCAAAGTAAACCTTTTATTCTTCGCATTAGATGTGAAAATATTCTGGCTCTTATCATACTGATGTTTTCTGATCAGTTTGACTTTTATTAATTATTTGATGATATAAAAATGGGGTTTTGTACCACGACTGGCAGCTGAGCTATGTGGGTGGGAACTCAATACCACGGCTCCAACACTGGTCACTGCTGCAGAGACTCTAGCTCCAAACAACCTCACCAGCGTAAGATGGCAGCGCTCCAGGATATATTGGCTTCATTTTTGAACAGTAGGAGAAAGTGGAGAAGCATCTTTATTTACCATCATTCGGTTATACATGCTGTTTCTCCCCACTGCTTGTCTGACCTCCCTCTCACTCCTCTCCTGATACTTTCACATCTACTTTAGTGGATAAAACAGCTGCTTCTGGTTAAACAAAACATATCTTACTCTTTAAATAAACATCTTTCTCTGTAGTGATACTTTACATTATGTTGTCAGGCATTTATAATAACAACTTGAGCCTGTTAGTGGCAAAAACAAGCATTTAACTTTGATTCTCAGCAGTTGCTGATTTTGCTGTAGCTTAGTTTCGCTTCTCTACAGCGCTCAACTTCAAAAATTATTGTCCCCATTAATCACTTACAAAAACATGGATAAATAGGGTCCAGGTTGAAAGATTTCGCAGTTACCCCTTAAACATCAACATGTTGGTGTTGTCATTGTAAGCGTGCTGATATTAGCAGTTAGCTAAAAGTTCCCCAGTGCCGAACTGCAGCCTGGCAGAGCCACTAGACGTAGCGGCAGACTTATTGCAATGCTTTATTTGGTAAGTACATTCCAATAAAATCCTCAAATCAGGCTGCGTTTGCTTTAAAGCTTCTTTGCCTCTGGGAACAGACAGTCAGACACTGAGTTTAAGTAGATAAAGCCAGGACATGGGTGATCTTAGCGTCAGATTACGTCCAAACAAGTTCCTGTCCTCTGGGGGTCTGAGCCGATGGCAGTGTGACACTGGATCTCCTCAGAAGACATGAATCATAGAAAATGACGTCTGATATTGTTACAGTGCAGCTGTTCTGGGTGGGGACAATAAAGCAATAAATCAAACTGTAATGTTGTATCAGATAAGAAGAGAGATAACAAGAACATAAAGTGGCCTCACAATACAATTCAATTTTGCAGAAGAAGTCTTCACTTCCAGTAAATTTAGCGTAGACATTGCACAATAACAGAAGCATTATTTGTGATGGAGTTTGCCATTATTAAATAGTTAAATACAGTTTCCCCATCTTATTAGAGATAAAAATCCATCATATAATTAGTCACTAACTGCTAGAAACTGCATAACAAAACAAAACCAGTCCATCTATGATTACATACCAATGTTGAGCCAGTTTCACATGCACCATTACATCACTGGTTTGAATATAAATGTTTATATTTTCTGTAAATAATCTGTAAAGGATTATATATAATGTGCCTCATTTTAACAACATTTTGTGTCAGACGTTGGAGTGATTCCAAGGTTGATATAACATAAACCACCTTCTGAAGTTGAAATGTGAAGGCACAAGGCTCTCGCTCTCACTCAGACAACAGCTGAAACAACAGCGTTGATTGGCAGATATGATGGGAGTGGATTTAAAACACATGTTGGCCATTAATCCTCCACGTTCAAAGCTGGTTATAATCCCTGCACCGCGGGAACAGCACTGCTACAGTATGTTGTTTAGCAACCAGTCTAATTTTAATTTATTCATCTGAACTTGATGCATCGAATGTGGTAAGAAAGAAAATAACAAAGAACATACAAAATTATAAACAGAGTTAGGGAATAATAGATTACATGTAATGGGATTACATAATTAGGATTAAAAAAACTGTATTCAACTGTCAGATTACAGATACGTTTAGTAAAAATTTGGGATTATTAGCTGGATTACAATTTTATATTTCATGTAACATAAAAAACAATATACTGCCATGTACAGTGTGCACACATTACAACACTTCACAACAGTCTCACACCACCATACTGGTCTCAGTGAAACCAGTCAATTCATTACCATGGCCGCTAGTGAAAAAATGCCTCTCTGTGTGTAAATTTCAACACTATTTTGCCGGAAAAGATAAAGAAAATCAGAAAAGAGAAACAACATGACAGTACACTGGCAGCTGTGCCTTCAGCTGTGAAAATTCTGTCATCATCCGAGGATTTGACATCTAATTTAAAAAAACATTTACAGGTCTGACAAACCACTAACGTTAGCTACACAGACCAACGGTGTCTGCTGTTTTTCCAACCCAGTTTAGATGAAATCGCGCCCTCTTCCGCATGACGAAAGCCTCGGCGGTAGGCTGCATGACAGCCAATGACAACTATGCTGGGCTGGGAACTTGTTTCTCTGTGGTTGGTTTAAACAAACAGCCAGTTGCACTTCTGATACAGCAGATTGTTTGGTGTAATCTCCCCAGCAAACACACCAACCTCTTCAGCTCTTTGGGCCTTCGCTGCCAGAGTGTCACCGAAGCAGATCGGACAAGTCCGGTGCTTTGCAGGGAGGGCTGCCACTGCGCACACACCTTGGAAAGGTGGAGCTTGGAAAAACATAACGTAAATGGCATCAGAATGCATTTTTAACGTAGCCCTCCCAACACTGATTATAAAACATTAGAAAAGTATGTGCAAATGTATTCCTAATTTATGCTCTTTTCTGGTAATTTTTTATTTTTATTTTTGAAGAAGAGCTGATGTTGGTTTCAGTTTTTCCACAGGCCTGGCTCAGGTATTCAGAAACAGTTTATTTCAAGTTAGTAAAACAGCACAAGCTCTGCCTCTCAAGCCCACTGAGATAAAAATAAAAGCATTTGTTCTTCATCCTCGAGTCAGCTCAGTGGGCAAATCTGTCAGATTGTATTTGTGACGCTCACAGTCCTCGCTGTGTGCATTTGTCATTGTGCAGAGGTTTGATTCCTCGCTGACATCATGCAGCTCAGTGTTATCGTGTGCGCCGGCTGGACGGGGGCATGCTACACGGCCTTATAGCTCTCTCTGGCTGAACCCTCTGTCCCCCTTATCGTCAAGAGGATGAGGTAAGTGCTAAAACTCCACTGAGAGGATTGCTGTGAAGCAGCCAGATGATTGTCTTTGTTTTGTTGGCATCCATTATTAAAACACTGGACAAGCCATCACCTCTTGCTGTTTAATTAACCAACTTGGCCGGCCTGATGCTTATCACACCCAAACCCACAGCACTCAAAAATGATTTGTTGTTTTAGAGTAAAACTGACGACCAACAAAGATACTCTCACTCCTGGAGACCAGAATAGAGTCGTGCCCGCTGACATCTTTGGGAGCTATTATTATCAACGAGTGTGAGTTGGATGGAGCTTAACCTGAATGCTGATTGGTTGCAGGCCATCGGGGACGACCAACTTGCGGCCTTTAAGTTCCCTGACACCATTGGCTCGGTAATTATCTACAGATACTCTCACAAAAACTGTCAACCATGTGAAATGTTGCGTCAAATCAACTGATTCTTTGCCTTTAAAGCGAGACCACCCCCTGAATTCCCCCCAGTGCATCACTCTCTCTTTGTCTGTCACATTTTTTGGCAAATGAAACATAAATCAAAACAGTGCAGCAAAGAAGTATTCAGCTATGCGTGAGTGAAAC
The DNA here is from genome assembly GCA_027495735.1 of Lutjanus campechanus. Lineage (NCBI taxonomy): Eukaryota > Metazoa > Chordata > Actinopteri > Lutjaniformes > Lutjanidae > Lutjanus > Lutjanus campechanus. The sequence continues at coordinate 13,700 of JAJHUR010072416.1, read as the reverse complement.
AAGATATTTGTCATCAGAATCACTCGGTGCACACCAGGCTGCAGCTATTCAAAAATATATTAGACAGAAAGTGCCTCACACCCTCCCTCCCAGCTTCTAAACCCACATATGTATTAAAATAGGCTGTGTATACAATGTGGGCATATTTACGGCAGATTGCTTAATTCCAGCTGAATAGTTGTGAATAGTAAAAAGAACAATGTGGGAAATAAAAAGGGAGTTACGCCAGAGCAAGAATGTCTACATAATGAAGATGAAAGTATAGGAGATAAACAAACCAGAAAGACAAAACAAAAGCCTGCCGGCTGATTTTCAATCTGCCGACTTGAATGGCTGTGTGCAAGTGTGAATCTCAAGGGCTTATGCTGCTCTGTCAAACCCACCGTCTGTATCCCATCACTCTCACGGCTCATGCAAGAAAAGTGATATACTACGCTTTGATTCACCCAGCTATATTTATACACCTTTGAAGGAAAGATGAATTCATAAAAACATGTAGGAGGAAGGCTGGCATTGCTTGAATCCAGCTGAATGTCAGCAGGGCTTATTACTACAAGTGCATAGCCCAAATTAGATTACATTCGATTTACTCAGCATGTTATCATAAATAAGCAAGAATAACCTTTCGGCAAGGGCATTAGCACTGATGAATTAGGAGTGACTACTTCATGAACTCATGTGCAAGGGGCCAGAGAATTTTTTCTAAGAAGTTTAACATTAAACTGACACAAGCTGCCTTTTGGTGATGCAGCCTGCTATGAGCCCGGCCAAAAACATCATCGTCATCATCAAAGGCCAGAAAATAAGACTCACTGGCCCCCGAGAGAAATCAGACCACCAGGACACAAGCAGCGTCTGGTCCAATAATGTTTCGTTCATTAGGCGAAATCCCGGAAATGTGAGGATGTTGGTGAATTATGCAAATTTAAAGAAAACGGCCTCCTACAGTAGGAAGTAGGGAATGACTGGAAACAGATATTTCTTCTAACCAAAATTGCTCATTACTTATCTGAAAATGTCAGCTCCACAATTACCTTGGCATAGTTTAAAAAGGTTGCATTTATCAGTCTCTGATTATAATTACTCCCTTCACCTGACAGGTACCTCTACTTGTTTATCTGTACTGTAGAGTTTCAATGCAATTTTCAATGCAAAACAGAATCTTTCATTTTATAAAAAAAATCTAATATATATATGTTTCTGATTTTTTGTATCCCCCAATTAAGGGGGAAGTGGGGATGGGTCTCAGACAGTTCATAAAACTTAGCTTAGCTAAAATAAAAAATTAAAAGGGGGAGGGGGGGATGTGGACAAATATTTCCCAATTAATAATATGCCTATAATAAATCATTTTGATGCTGGGCAATTGCATTGCCAATGAATATTAGGTTAGAAACTACAACTTCTGGTCCTCTATCCGAATACAGATACAGAGACCGATCATTTTGTTGGTTGAACAGACACAGATACAAATGATGATGTCTCTATGCACCTCTGAATAAATGGATGTAATGTAGCAATTTTCAAGCACTGGCCGGTGGAGGCAGTGGCACTGCCAAATGGTTAAACCAAAAAAATATGTAGTTGTGCTCAAGAATTCACATCAGTACAAGTCCAATCAAAATGCATAACTTCAATGGTCAATTACGTTTTAATATCATCACGCCAATCAAGACACATCATCGGGTAGAGACAAGCATGTTCACGAACGAGCGTTTCCCCAGATGCAGTGACACAAAATGGATGAGGTTTTTTGAAACAAAGACAACCCTGCTCCAGTAAAAGCACCCTGAATACATTAAATTTGGATTCATAGTGGCAGAGGTGATGCTGAGCTGAAAGCACAGTGTGTTTGAATGTGGTGAAAACCTGTCACATCCCAGTTAAATTTTTCAAGTTTTTCCTCATGTTATGTTTTTTTCTCATTTATTAGGGAAGGTGGTCCTTTGATTTTTACAACAAGAAGTGGGCTTAAAGTTTAAAAAGGTTGAGAACCCCTCATATAATGTAAACTGGGTGTGATTTACTGATGGTATGGGGGGATTCTCCCCCTCTGGTCCAGGGATGTGCGTGATTAGCCAACTAAACGATTGAGTCTTTCTACCATCATTAGTCGGCACCAGCAATACTACTCAGTTAAACTGTTTATTAATATTTTTATTAATGTACAATGCCAGTTAACAGTTGCCTCTAAAATGTTATGCAACTGCCCACCACTAGCGGGGGCTGCAGCACTAGCAGATTGGCCACGTCTAACTGCACTAATGCCCGGATGTAAACCAGTGAGGTGGGAAGTGGGACAGATGCCAGCTCGTTTGTCATTATTTTGATCTAGAAAACCAAAATAAGGCTGTATGTGGTCTGTGTCAGAATAAACTTGGCATATAACGACTCGACTGGAGCAATGCATAACGCATTCAGCGCAGGCATGTGGTCATTAACCTGCAAAGAGAGCAGGCTGCTGCTGCTGGTAGCTTTGCTAATGTTAGCCACTCTGTGTGGCAGCTAACATATGACCTGCCCGCAGATGCTGTGATCTTGCTCAGTCTGAAAAGATATCATATTTACTGAGTTGTTGTTGTCGTGTTTTGTACAATGTGCAAAGGACATAATACACGACACAAAGTTAAAAACTAGCATCAGTATTATTATGTGAGTTATTATGGAATATAATTTAAGATACTAAAAAATAAATAAAATATATAACATATCAAAATGTTATTCGGTGGCCTTATGTTTTCTAACATCATTCCTCACATCATAAGCTGTCAGTGCTGACCTGGACCGGTCTGTGCCTGCTACAAATCTGCTCTGCTCCTTGAATTTAATGCTAACTCCAAAAATGGACACGTTTTTGAGAAGGAAAATCCCTGATGAGCAGACCCACTGTCCTGATGCAAAAAAACAAACAACTCCTGGCCAAGTAAAAATCAGACAATAATGCAGCACACATAAAGTATGAGTTTACTGCTGAATGTAAGAATGGCTATGGGTGAACTCTCTGTGTGTCCTCTGCCTAAATATCCTCTCAAATAAGTGTTGAAAACCCTCTAAACTTCAGCATCACTTGGAAAAAGAGCACAGCAGATGCTGAAGAAAGAGTTAAATTTTGGTTTTTAATTACATTTTACAAAAGATGCTAATGCAGTTTGGGGGCCCTGACATGAAAAGGTTTGGGAACCTCTGTCTTAGCCTATGTGTCAGCATGAGGAAAGGACAAGTCATGAGAGTGAAAACATATAAAATATCATAATTCTATAAATGTTACTTTACTGGCTCCAAGAAACAGGCTTCACACAGGTGCACTGTGTTTCATGGCTTATTTAAATGAATAAAAGCCTTTCAAAAACTTCACCTATTCATATCCTTTCACATACATTGCACCCTGAATGTAAACAGCAGTGCTTTTATCTTATCCAAGTGTGGTTTATTCCAATAATCCTAATCTGATAACATCATACCTCCACACGCCGCCCACACTAAAAAACTAAATGTCATGTGCAATTTTGTTGTTGGGAATAGGAGATATGTTTAATGTAGTGTGCTAAGTGATATTCCCTGTGGATCTGTGCTGTCAATTTAAATAGACCTCTGGTTTGACTCACTACGTCCTCTGACTCAATTAACCCCCTCTGGACACTCCGGTTTTTAGGTTTTATTCATGACTGTGGAGTGACTGAGGGGATGCCGTGCATGATTTAACAAAAAAATTCAGAGTCCATCCACAACCTCACACACCCTGTGACCCACACACAACGCCTGACATGGAGGTGCAAGCTGCACACATGCACAGAAACACACACACACACACACACACACACACACACACACACACACACACACACACACAGTCAAGCTCATTCTTTCGTTATTTCCTCCATCTGCTCCCCTTCATCATTCTCTGTCCCTGTCTCTCTCTCATGAGTGCGTTTTGTGCGTGTATTTTTAGTGTGGTTAACCCCAGTGGGAAACTCTAGTGTTAACACCCCAATGGCAGTCCTATAGTGCCATTCTGCACCCTTTGAAGATTCACTGGTTAGATACTATTACATTTGCACACTCAAGAGAACCGTGAAAATGGAACATATGGTACCAATTCTACTCAGATATATGAAGATATATATCACTCAGAAGGTGTACCAGCATCTACCAAATGTGGCCACATGCATGTGTTTTTTGGGGGTAGGTAGCAGAGAGATATATGGAGGCAGCGTGCAAAGCGAGTGTTTTGAAGTGAAGCAGAGCGGAAAGGTCCTGCTGCTGCTGTGTGTGTGTGTGAGGAAGCGAACCAGCAGTCTGAATAGTGTGTAATAGGGAGAGGAGATGATGTTTTCTGCCTGGATTCCACAAAAACATAGGTCGCGTTTTATTTTACCGCACACTGATAAGAGGTAACAAGCTATACTTTGTACTAAATTAGACAAAAACTGTTAATAATATGTTCTTTATTAGACAGTATTAAGCCCTCATTAGACTGTATTAGAAGGCAATTAGGGCCACATTACAACAGAACTGTACTGTAAACTAAAGTGTATTACTTCCCACTGTTAGGCCCTTGTTAGACTTTATTAAAGGGTAATTTAGGACACATTACGACAGAACTACTTCTCTGGGACCAGACAAAGAAGGTGTATCTGAGTGCAGTTACACTTCTGTTGTAATTGTTCCCCAATTATCATCTAATGAAGTCTATTAAGGGTCTAACAGCGGGAATTAATACATGTTAGTTTATAATACATTTTTGTTGTAATGTGTCCCAAATCACTCTCTACTCTGTACAAGTGTATTTCAGTTATGGTTGAAGTAATGTAATGTTTTGAAGGAGACCCGTTCAGTTTTCTGCTTTAGTGATGGCAGTCTATCTTATACAGTATTATTTTATAACAACTGGAAATTACATCCCATTCCCTTAACCTGCTATTCATATTTCAGTAAAAGCGCATCAGTTAGGTTTCTCTTTCTCTGTGCGTCTGACATCAAGGGTCTAACAGCTGGAAATACTATACTTTAGTTTACAGTACAGTTCTGTTGTAATTTGCTCCAAATCACCCTCTAATAAAGTAATAAGGAGTAATACTGTCTAATAAAGAGCATAATTATTTCTAGCTTTTGTCTAATTTGATACAAAGTACAGCTTGTTATATTTTATCAGTGTGCTATAAAATAAAGTGCAATGAAAATATATGTCTGAGTGTAGTCTTTACCCACTGTAAATCATAAATCATACCTCAGTATATCACTCACCAGTCAGTTTGTAAACCCAGGGGATGTTATTATATTATACTGCACCTTTCACCCCTTCACAAAGCGGCCATCTATCACAGAAACTGATCTTTATGGCAGACAGATCCTCTACAGCTGTTTGCCGTTCTTCAGCTGTGTCCACGCTTTTCCTTTCAGTAACTGTTCAATTAAACATTCATACAAAGTGAGCTGAAACTATAAATAGCTTGTTAAGAACAGAGAGGAGATTGATGATAGGCTAACAGCAGTAACAGTTTCAGTCACTTAAGGACACTTGGAAAAAAAAAAAGAAGAAGAAGAAGAAGAAGATAGCACGAGCTAGAACCTCTGCTGGAGTTTCAGGTTTCTGTTGACACATGCTGTCCGACGGGACACCATGACACTGGTGAATGGAGACTCTCGTGTGACTGGATCTGTCAGTCAGTCCAATTAGAGTGGGAGAACAGTGACACGAGGTCTGTAATCTGTGCAGTGTCTGTGGTCGAGCAGCATTGAGAAGACTTCTGAACAGGCCATTTACTCCTGCACTCTTGTTTGGGACCAGTCGACTGTGGCATTTTTTCAAACTGGATAATCAAATTATTATTCGGGCTCCTAAACTTCAAGCCAAACTGCATTTGGCGGTCATACACACGAATACATTGAGTGTGTTACGTAATGTATTTCAAATTGTAATTAAAAGCTCATTATTCCAAACGCTTGCTGACCTAATCTCCCTGCCCGATTTGAATGTTCTCATTAGCATCATGTTGTGATCACTGAGTTTAGTCTTTTGCCTCAGCAGAAGGCTTTCCTGACTTTTCTTTTAACCGTAGACCTGCTGGGTATAATGGTGCGCGGTCCATAATCTCCAGCTCAAAGCACCGCAACATCAAATCTACAGTTTTGTTTTACAGTTTCAGCCTAACACATCTCAATGTTATGTTCAGTTCTTTCTGAAAAAAACAAATCACGAACTTTGATCATATAATTAAATTAGTGATCATATAATTAAATTGAATATGTTTTACCTTTCTGGTGGCTGCAGAGTAAAATATGCATTCTGTTTTGCATGCTGCTTCCTCATTCATAAAGGGCGCCAATGTATGGTCCTGTGACTGGTTCTTTGATTTTTTCCCCCTCTTTTTTTGTCACTTCTCTAGTTTTTCCCTGCCAGACAAGAAACAGACTCTGACTATTAAGATATTATCAGTTTCTATAGACGGAAATGGACACCAACACACACAATTTACAACCCAAGATATGGCTGATAATTGCATTTGTTCAGGGATTGTACAAAAATTACTTGGGTGGGAAGGGGAGGGCTGGGGCTGGGGGGGTGGAACCTTATGTTTTACTTCTTGAAAAAGCAAGCCCCTCCCCAGCATCATCAATATTTACTTTGGAGACGCTGCTGGAAAGAAGAGCAACACCCCTCCCCCCTGGTGTCTCAACATAATATAATGGTCTTTGATATATACAAGAGGCAACTGTGTGTTTACTGCATATTTTACTTTGAAACCATTTAAGGTTTATCTGTGGTACACCGCAAGTTAACAAGAGTTATAAATTTCTCAGCTGACTCACTTAGCATTTAAAGTAACAGTAACAGTTAGGAGTGTAAGTACCACCACCCCATTAGCTTAAAGTATGATTGGCTAGCTGCCCAGTGAGAGGTGGGGCCTCAGTTCAAACTTTGTTGTGTTGTGATTGGTTGGACTACTTATCTTCTAAATAAAAATTTGAACAAAGGAGTGTAAGAAACTGTAAGATACTGTCATGTTAGTAACTGACGTGTGAGTGTGTGCGTGTGTGTATGTGTGCAGACACACCTGTGCTATGTGCTTCATGACATCCCTGCATAACGGCACGGTCACACATGCTAGATGTGGGGGGAGGGGACACATCACCTGCCAAGGTGAACGCCACACATACTTCTTCGGTATTAGCTGAGGCTGCAACTTTGCCGCTCAAAGTCAAAGCTGAACCCTGTCTGTCTGTCTGTCTGCCCATGTTCCTGCTAACAGTAGAAAGCAAATGCTACTGATGTCTGTGGTAACCATCTGCTGTGCTACAGTGTCAGTTGTGATATCGTTGTCTGCCTGTGTCTGATGTTCCTGTACTGAGCAATGCTAGAGCGAAAACAAATTCCACCAACTGCGGTTATGTGGTCATCAATAGATCATTAAACATTAAAAAATATTGAATAAACAATAAAAATAATAATAAAATACAGTGGAGTGCACTGAATTAAGCAAGGGTGCATTTAATTTCTGAAAAGTTATAGCCTTACTTTTATAATAGCCACTAATACGCATATCAGAGGTTAAAAATGATACACTGTATGGAATCAGTCACTAATAATCAAAAAATGGGTTGAAACTAACAAATATTTTCATTTCCGATTAATCTCTGATTAATTTTTAGTCTATACTGTCAGAAAAATGCTCATCACAATTTCCCCAAAGCCCGCAGTAATGTCTACAAATTGCTTCTTTTGTCCAAGACTCTTCATTTACTGTCATGAATGGCAAAGAAACGCAGCAAATCCTCACTTTTACAAAGCAGGAACCAGCAAATGTTTGACATTTTAGCTTCAAAAATGACTGAAATGATTTATCGATTATCAAAATAGTTGGCAACTAATTTTCCTTCAATCGGCTAACCACTTATTTCATTAATCGTTGCAGCTCTAAAAAGTTCAAAGTGTTATCTGCATTTCTAAAATCTGATATAATTTGTTTTACTCATAAATTACGAGTCGTCATCCCACCTGCATCATCAACTTGCCACTCCCAAGTAGACCACCACCACCATTATCATTATTATTATTATTATTATTATTATTATTATCATCATTATCATTATTCAGATCAATAATATTTCTTTGTATAGAAAAAAAATCATCCATCCAACTGTTGATCATTTAACCTGCCCTTGTCCACAATAAATTGTTGGAACTGCTTCCTTTTTTCATTACGTTAGTCGCACTTGTTGACTGTGATGGGAAAAATATCGTTGTGCACATAAAAACTTCCATCTTTCTGTTTTGATGTAACTATTTATGTAACTAACTATATTGCAGTGGAAGGCTAAAATAAATTATACACTGCGGTTGAAGAAAATGATAAAATACCTTCCCCTGGTCGTCTCCCCAGTAAGTCAGACCAGCCTTCCTTTCACAAAAAGAAAAATGACAATACCCTCACACTTTTCTGACTGCCCTCCACCCATAATAATTCTCCTACAGTCCCTTAGTTCATTGAGAGAATTAAAGAGACAATTAATGGATTATTTTTTCAAAAATAATACAAAGCACTGGTAATGATGGGAGCTGACGTGGGGCCACTTGAGACAATTACAGACTAGAAAGTAAAGGGGACAACTGAATGATGACAGCATATTTGCCCATAAAGAAAAATGGCATTAAAGTGACCACAATAAATACCTTCTTCACCTTCACATTGCTGCTGCCAGGACACTTGAAATGTAAGACACCAAAATATGAGGTTGTGCTCAACATTAAACGCTGCACAAAAGGACACAGGAGCTGTACACCAGCAGCATGTCTCACCTTGGCCGCTCATGGGACACTACAGGTCCTGCCTGATGTACGGAGGGATGTGATTTATCTGGGATGGTGAACCAAGGATAGAGTCGGATGGAGGGAAGGATGGAGGGCGTTATTATTTATGAAGAGATGTGAAGGCAGACGGGCAAGGCTGTGGAAGCTCCATCACAGCGGGACTGGAGGCTCGCTTTAGATAGCAGCCTGATTGTCACAACATAGAGGTCACACGCTACATGCGATATTACATAATTAGAGTCATGAATGAAGAGAGCAGGGCGTCCCACACACTGAGGGTCATTGACAAGCACTTTTCCCGAGGATCTGACCTGATTAGAGGCAGACAGACTGAACAGACTGACGATGATACCAATTCTTCCACATTAATTTTGATGAAAAAACAAAAAACAAAAAAAACAACCTTCCCAGCTCTGTTCTGAGTGTCTAATTATTCCTCATTTCGACATACTCCACATAATTTAAAGGAGGAATCAGTAGGATTTGTCCAAACTATGTCAAATCCTGACGTTTTAGGGTATTTAAGCGTCCCAAGCACAGCAAAATAAATTGAAAAATAAAGAAATACAGGCGGAGGGCAAGGTTTCTGCAAACAGACACCATCACACACTTCAAGTGGGTCATAAGTGATGATTGAAAGGGATTATGTTTCTGACTCTATACCTTTTTTAGGAAAATGCTGCATATCATGCCTTTAAAGCTGCCACCCTGGTTTAGGACAGTTCTACTTCAAAATATATATCTGAAAATTTGTGGCTGGATGTGAGTTTACAAGACTGAATCTCTGAAGTCGGAGTGCAAGTGAATGTAGCAAAAGATGATTTACGTATTCTGGTCACATTTTGGGCTAAATGATAGGGAAGACTATGTTTCTGAAAACATGTTTGAAGATTTGACAAAAAGCAAACAAACAATTCATTCATTTCTAACACCTTTAGATATTTCTATTCAGTGCTTTACTCATGTGCCACACTAATTTTTTTGAGTTAAAGGAGCAATACGTAACAATTGTGCATCCAAAAATAAGTGCTGTAGTCCAAATAGTGAGTTGGAGCCAAAGACTGTATAATAAATAGGTTGAAATTCGAGTTAATCTATGGTTGCACCGAGTTGTTTCCCTCCAGAGACTTGATGAAGCTCAGGCAGGCTGCAGGAGCGCAGGAAGAGTATAACACCATAATTAGACCACAGGACACTGTAAGTTGATCAGTTGTTTATAACCGTCAGTTGACTGTCAATGTAAAGCCATTATCCTGAAAACAAAAGCCCACGGCTCTGAAAATACACACTCTGTCTCCCAGACTTCATTAACACATTGCTCAGTTTAACTGTTTTAAAAATCCACTCCTTCTAAAAGATTATTAATGGTTTCTTACCACTCATAAATGCACACTTACTCATTCTGTGAATATTTGGCATTAATTTGAACTCTATTTAACATAAATGTGGACACAAAAAACACAAGTTAGCAGGAATAGAAATTTCAAAGGAGAACATTTAGGCTGTAATGTTGTTGTTAGAGAAGCAGATGACATATCATGGTCAATTTATGGTTTATTACAGTAAATATATTACAGATGTCTCTTTGGGGGGCTTTCCCAGTCAAATATTGATACGTGATTGTTTGCAATTAAATCTGCATTTATATATTTTTGCCACCCTTTAAAGTCTCCATTGCCCCCTCTTCCTACCCCGTGAATATCCCTCTAGATCCGCCCCTGATAATATCTTTGCGTTTACTCTAAAAATCAATACTTTGCATCGTTCCCTTATCTCTCACCTGCATTCCTGAGCTTTTTGTTCCTGTACACGGAGAGGATGACGAGGACATTGCCCAGGATGTCCACCACGATGGTGAAGATCAGCACGCTGGCCAGCGCAGTGGAGACTCCAGAGGAAGAAGACGCGCTCAGTTCTCCCCGGTCGCTCTCATTCCGGGACAAACAGTTCGACCCGTTCACATCCTTCACCTCTAGATCCATGTCCCCTCAGGGTGCAGTGGTTTCCATGGTGGGAACACTCCAAAAAATCATTCATAGACCAAAAAATTCAAAAGGATTTCACCGGAGGGAGTCTTGAACTTTTTTGAGAGACGAAGCCACACTCTCCTCCGCCTGTGATGGAGCAGCAGCAGGAGCAAGACGCGAACCATGACATGATCATTATTAAAGTAGTGATAGGTTTTAACCACGCAGGGAAATTGAATAAGTTAATTTGTGAGGTGATGAAGATGCCGGGAGCTCGTGTTTGGCCGCTGTCCTCTGTGTGGTCCTTATGAATCACCGAGCCTCTTCCTGCGCGCTGCTCCATTCTGTCAGGAGGGCTCGTTCAGGAGGCATGTGAGCGCTCTCCTGTGCGTAATGGAAATGCGAGGATGCGAAGCTCGTTGACTAGTCCCATGCTGGCTGTGGGGGGCATTAACAAAGACTAGAATTGTGTTAAGATTTCTCTGCAGGCAGGAAGACCGACGCGTTTATTAGAAATGTGTCAGTTATGATTGCGAGCTGATTCAGAACTATAAATCTATTTTTGCGCCCTGTACCTGCCTCGTTAAATAAAACCCCGAACACCCGACTGAATGTGGAGTTAATGTCAGAGAGTCGTCCCTGGAGTGCTCTATCTTATTTTAACTGAGAGGTTTACAACAGCAGGCATTAACAACTTGTCAGGTTCCTTTATTGATCTTCATCAAAACACAGAGCTTCTCCCTCCATGTGCATGGAAATGGCGCCTTCATGTGTCTAACAGAGACTCCTGCAAAGTGAAAAACACACAAAACTAAGTGGTTAATATTTTACGATATGTCAAGGTTTCTTATATATTGTGCATCATCGGTGTACATTGAGGAGTCACAGGAGTGCCACAGAAAAAAACCTGTCAAATAGTAAAATAATACATGTATAAATGAACTGGCTTTGGGTGGGCCTTCCTGCCCAAACTGACTGAATATAGTCAGTTCTTGCACGCATAGGGGGAAAAAAAAAGGAAAATAATCGGGCAAAAATAAGTAAATTACATTAATTTGCTTTTATTTATTTTCTTCTCTTTATATTTCCACCTTTATTTTATTATTCTTTTTATGACACTTGGACTCCTATGACTCAATATTACATATAAACTATCTGTAAAATAATCAAAGCGGGATAAAACATGTTGAATTAGTTAAACTAAACAAACTCTTCATTTCTAAAAACAATACTCCTTAACTGAGCCAGCTGGAGCTGAAAGTCATAATATCAAGGGGATTAGGAAGTACTCTGAGGTCATATTCCTGGAACTGGGGTTGCAATAAATGAATATTTTATGATCAATTAATCTGCCAATTGTTTTCCTGATTGATTGCTTGGACTAAAAAGACATCTTCAAATGTTTTGTTTTGTCCAGCCCAAGACTGGGCAGTTGAAATGTTTGTTCTGTCACCAATAGAGCTCAACCAATACTGGACATCTTTTAAAATGGTCGTAATGTAATGGAGGCAGGATATTTTACAGTTTAAATTAAATTACAGTATAAATTGTAATTACAAATTATAATAAAGTGTTTTAGTTTGGCCAGTTTGGCCAAATTAATGTTCAAATTAATGCTGAATGTTCGAGTGTCTGTTTGTAACTCATACAGCTGTGCATACTCTGATTATGGCTACTTTTTTCTGTCAAAATAGTACTTTTTCAGTTTTCCACTGGTGGTGGAGATGTTTGAGTGTACAAACTCAGCCTCCCTCTTTCAGTCATTTAATCACCTTCTTGAAAAGCATTGCAGTATTTGACTGTATGTATGTATAGATTTGCACTTTTATGTGAAGCACTTTGAGCTGCATGTTTTGTATGAAAGGTGCTATACAAATAAAGTTTATCATTATTATTATTATTTTTATTATTATTATTATTTGTGCATATCCAAAAACACGTTGATATCAAATGTTTAAAACAATGTTTGAAAGTAAGTGTGTTTCTTTTCTTTTGTGCACGTATCCTACCCCAGTCCTGCAAACTGTCGGCGATTTGGTTTGTTTACAGCACAGAGCAGAAGAATTTGTGTGTCACAAACTGCTGTAAAAACCCCAAATGTATTTGCTGTTTCCATATACAAAGTATGCTCCTAAAACCAGAATAACACCAGCATATCCCACATGCATATGTTAATCAGAAAATCCAATCAGAATATGCTGTTTACATGAACTTGATCAAATTCAGAATATTGCCACAACTATTTGTGTGTAAATGTAGCCACTGATGCACATCATTTAAGGCAGTGGTCCTCAACCATGGGTTTTCTGACCCCTAGGGCATCTTCAGTCACTGCAGGGAGCCTCTAAATTCTTGTTTCATCTTTTTTTCCCCAAAAATTTAATTTTGTCTGGAATGTTTGAAAATACGCATCATCATTTTAATGATGGGAAATGTAAGACTAAACACAGATTTTCCAAACACAGATACTGTTGTAAAATGCAGCTTACTTTCACAAACAGTCTTGGATCACCCTTAAAGTTACAATTTATTTGTCTTTGAGATACAAATTGTACTCAGTGTATTTTGCCAAAAGAGAATAGAAATGTTTTTCATTTATGCAAATCACACCACCATTTACTTATAATTTATTCTGCAATTTATTATAAGACAAATAACTTTTCTGTCTAACTTAGTGCAACCGCATCAAGTTCATCACCCACCTCCGCCCCCAAGATAAGCAGCCTCCACTGAGGTAGGCAGGGCTCACCAAGGTAGGAAGCCCTCACCGTGGCCAGCAGCTCCCACCAAGGAGGTCCTCCCCACCTGAGGAGCTGCCCCCCCTGGGTTGGCACCACCTGCTGAGATGTTAGTTATTGTGTTGATTGTAATTTTTTTTTTTTTTTTTTTTTTTTAATTTTAAAAAAGGATTAAAGCTGCAAGCA